>JAQFXY010001024.1:0-13786 GCA_034693865.1 Ceratophysella sigillata | reverse complement strand
CAAGGCTTGAACAAATTGGTCCGGAGTACAGCACGGACAAGTTCCGAGCTGACTACAACGCACTCCCTATGCAATTCGAGAATGTAGCAGTAGTGGTCATGCTCATGCCAGGGAACAATTCAGGTAGCTACATACCTAAATGAATACTCGATTTTGAAAGTTAGCTGGACGCTTTAGTTTTACGTAATATTAAGTAGGCCCATGATAAAATGCCGATATTTGTCGCCTTTGTACGTAAGTTGTCCCTAATGTTCCAAGTGTCTACGGGATAAGGATACGGGACGCATTAGAATAAGTGCTAGGCATAGATTGCCACCTACACACTACAGAGTGCAACTTCTCCCGCCCGCGTTTATCTCTGGTTTGGCTGGCTTTACCTTTTTGTTTATACTAGTAGGCGATGGTTTACTACAAATGCGATGTAGCTTTTTATAATCATTTTCGTGTGAGAATTTGGAATTACCTAATTTGCTCGCTAGGACAATGTGCATATCGTGAAGTAGACAAAAAGGCTGTGTACATTTACAGTTGTTTAGCCAAGTGTAAAAAGTGGGCTGATAAACACAGTCACATATCAAATTCAAATTATGTCTGGTTCGGACTCGGGACAGATTTGGAGGATTGTCCATCCTCAGTTACATCCGCCTAGTGCGAGGGATCAGACTGAGAATCTGAAATGGACACATCGAGTAGCTGTCCAACCTCTACATTAGATTCTGTATCTAATGACAGCTCCTATCAAAATCAAGAATCAGAGTCAGAGTCTTCCGAAGAAGAGCCTAGAGACGCATCTAATGAAATCGAAATCGACACTGCACCAGTTTCAAGTGAAATGGACACAAGTATGGGCAGTGAGAGTGGCTCAGATTCAGAGTAAGGAGTAAAATGGTGAAAGCACCAACTACGAACCACAAACACTTTACTTGTTAAGCGTGTAAGACTGAGCGATGCGAGAATTGCTAAGGGTCGCCTAAACTCTTTAGAGTGCTTCATTGTGTAGCTCATGCTCTTGGAGAGTGTACACACACTGAATTCTTAAAAATGGAAACTGAGAATAATGTAATAAAAAGACCAAGAGCTTGTGTTAAACAAAAAAGACAAGTTGTAATTATTAATGCAAATCGTAGGCATTACATTTCAAATTGCAGCTCAGTTCCCGAAAGAATGTGATTGGTGTTTATGATCATTCATATGCAAACTACTTTCGCCTTGTGTAGAATTGTTCCAGTTGCACCGGAACCGCCGCATCCAAAATTTGAGACGTGACACTTACATTCGTCAAAACGTTGAAACCTAAAAACTCAAATCATACTTTGTACGTGTGTTATGCGTGCAAAGTCGAACAATGCATTGAGTGTACTGGATTTCCTAAATCTTACACTGTGTTTCACTGTGAACGTCACCCTTTAGGCCAATGTACACACGCTTGGAGATATGAAGGAAAAAATTGGCTGCCAAAAACTCTTTATGCATACCAAAAGGCTAAATGTGAAAGTTGGGTTTCAAAATTAGTTGAAAATCGCAAAGCCTGTGTAAAGCAAAAAAAATTTCAAATTAGAACCATGCGCAACAATGAGATGCACGGCTGGTCATCGCCCGTTGCGATAATAGATCGTGAGCATTCGTACCAAAAGTACATGCGGAGGCGTGATTAAATACATTTACCCTATCAGTTGAGTAATAATTTTAAGATTAAATTGTTGTGTCATTGTCATTGTCATTGTCATTTAGTCTAAATGCTATTGTATTCTGGATTCGATTGTCTACGTCTTCACATTTTACCATACAGAAATTAAATTAAAAACCTGCCTTCGGCAGCTTTGGACCAGAAGGGTTTATCTACACCATAACAGCTAACATTTAAAAAAAATTCATTGTAAGCAATCGGTTAGTTTCACATTAAATATTGGATTGCGCTTCTGGTAGATCGACTTTATATATACACCGCGTTTCTTACAATTGTCCATCCTTGCTTCCTTTAATGCCAATTTTCAACATTCTCCACTGTTTGACCTTTCAGTCAAAAAAATATATGCTTCGAACCTTTTAGGATTTTGAATTGAATGGGTCAGTTAATTCCGTTTTATTCCTGCGCTTGTTGGCTCCTTTTAACTCCACTTACTATAGCTTCCGTTCTCCACAATTTGGCGCGTTCAACCTTTATTCGTACTTTAGTTCATATACACTACACGTTTGAAAAAAGCGCAGCCGTGAGGGGTGGGACGGACGGACGGACAGACAGGATCATCCCATAAGACCCTTCTGGTCTAAAATACACGCTTTGGGTTCATAGTTACTAATAATTAGTAATGTAATAGTCATTCCATGTTTTCGTATTTAAGTATACGATATGATTTGAGTCTATGTTAATGCATTTGTCGTTATTGTGATGGAATCATTGGAATGATTCCATCCAAAATTAGCACACATGCAGCTATAGTCCATATAAGGTTGACATAGACACGACACGTAGATATGAGGCCATCCAAGACATACAATCCCAAAGAGAACGAGAGGAGCTAAAACTGGTCCCAACTCTTCTCATGCTTTAAGATGTGCACGTTACACATTAGCTAACTCCTTAGCTCACACCCCTCCCTTTCTCAATTACCCATGCAAAAACATCCTGTCCTCTTTCCCAAACTTCCACAATAGTTGCCCATGCAAAAACATCCTGCTCTCTCTCCCAACCTTCCACAATAATGCGTAAACAAAATCTGGTTAGAACCGGATTTTGTGTACGAAAAAAGTTGGAAACGAGGACGAGGCTCATAACCTGAGCCCGGATTGGCTAAGGATTGAGAACGCGAAAGCTGAGTGAGGTCAGTTCATTCATACCAAAAAGGGATGAACTGACGCCACTCAAGGCAGTCGAAGAAGGACATCAGTCGAAGAGAGTCATCGAAAAGAGCTGATCGAAGGTGAAAGGACAATAAAAGAAAAGTATATATTCAATGATTTTTTATTGTACGCACTGCCAACGGTAAACCTTGTATGGACCCCATGGGCGACAGCCCGAAGGGAATAAAAAAAAAATATTCAGTGATTTGAAGATCGCAGAACCCATCTGATTATTTCACAGTTATGTGTTGTGTAATGTATCTTGATGTGACCATATACTTTTGCTATCTATACAATACACATAAATATACAAATATAAGGTATGACTTAGTTTTGTAGTGTTCATTATATAAATATATTTCCAACTGATGTGAATTGCATATTTTTAAAATTTCAAAATAAATAATTTTGTATATTTGTAAATAAAACATTGATTCCAAAGTCATAGCTGCATATAGGTAGATAAGATATAGAACAGTTCATTTTATTTAAATGTCAACAAATGTTGTTATATTTTTCGACCCTCCGGGAATCAAAGTCTGGGTCGCCCTTTGGGTACTTGTTGCTTACATTTCGGTGATGTTTTTTTTTACTTTCGCATGGTCAAGTTTTCTTCCGCATCTGTCGACAAGGAAGCCCTAATTCTTGATGTCCGTGTACCGAAAACTTTTTTTTTAGATTAAAAATTAGTATCTTAACCTTAACGTCTTCTCTATGGAGTATTTAAAACACTCTTCTAAAGATTTCGTGTGTTTGGCGCACGGACTGTCCGTTAGCACCTGGAACTCTGGAACTCTTATGGTGCGCATTTTAAACCGAAATAAATCGGTTGCGGATGTGTCTCAGAGATTTTTGAACGTTCTTCTGACGCAGTAGTAGCACCAAAGTTCAGTTGTGTTTGCATTGGATTGAAGCTTCAGGTCGTTGACCCAGATCAAGGTCGAAGGGACAAACTAAAATTAATAGACAGGTTACTTAAATTAACGGGTTTTGGAGGGAAAAGGATACACGTGTTAGTTAAATTACCGGGTATTTAAGGGTTTTGGATGGGAAACGTTGCATGTGTTAGTTAAAGTAACGGGTTTTGGAGGTGAAAGGTTGCATGGGTTAGTTAAATTAAAGGGTTTTACGGGGTTTTGGAGGAAAAAGAATACGCAGGTTAATTAAATTAACGGGTATTACGCGGTTTTGGATGGAAAAGAATTCACGGGTTAGTCAAATTAACGGGTATTACGGGGTTTTGGAGGGGAAATGATACACGGGTTAGTTAAATTAACGGGCATTACGGGGTTTTGGAGAGAAATTATACACGGATTAGTTAAATTATCAAGTATTACGGGGTTTCTGAGGGTAAAGGATACACGGGTTAGTTAAATTAGTGGGTATTTCGTGGTTTTGGTGGGAAAAGGATTCACGGGTTAGTTAAATTAACAGGTATTACGGAGTTTTGGAGGGGGAAGGACACACGCGTTAGCTAAACTCACGGGTATTATTGGGGACTGATATGGAAAGGAAACACGGGTTAGTTATGTTCATGGGTCGGGTTTGTATGGTTTTGAGAATTTTGCACTTATTTAATTTAGTTAATTGTACTTAATTTCCTGTCCGTAGGACGGGCTTTCAGCTATTAAAATTACCAAACACGGTTATTGTTTTTGTGTAATTACAACATTATTTACGCAAAGTAATGACTAATTTCCTCGCTACCTAACCGGCCACAGTGAGCGAATGAGAGTGTGGTTTTGGATATGGAAAATATTTATACACTTACTGTTTGCAGCGCACTCCGATTCCACGATTTGACTCGAACACAAAGTTAAATCAAGTAGAACTATTGAATATATAAACAACCTTAGGAAAATTACTATAATTTCAACTATCTTTTTTTTTTTTTAAATTCTTCGAATACATTTGTAATTGCTTTGATAGTGAAAAATTATTGCGTCGCGCCTCCATTCAAATTTTTCTGCTGAGGCCATTTTTCAAAATTATGGAAAAGTGTAAGTATATTTTTTGAAGCTTAGGAGTGTTTGAATCAAACGCACCACTCACAATTTAAATCCACAAAGGGCTCTCCAAGCTACAAGAGTGTTGCTCTACTTATGGCCATACTAGGTAGAATTGGGTTGTCAGGTAAGTAATTTCCAGAAGTAGATTTGGTCTCAGGTCCAATTTACTTATGATGCTGAAAAATGAAATGCTGGTGACTTAGACTGGAAGACTGGACTTGACCTGGCTATGGTTTATCTCGAAATTTTTAAATTTATTTTAAGAAGTGAAGGGAATAGGAATGGCACTGCGAAACAAAAAGTCAGAAAATGCAAAGGGATCAAAGCTCAGTCCAAACTCCGAGTAAACCCTTCTCCTTCAACTTAATAAAACTTAATAAAATTCAAAAATACCAAATACTTGGGCTCGTAAAGTATCCCAAAATTTAAAGCATGTACATACTTCAGCTATTTAAACCTATTTGTATAACTTATTAAACATGACTAGATATGTTAGATGTAGACATATATAGCACGAGATACGAAAGGAAAATATCATCCTTTCAAAAAGGGTAGTCCAAAGGGCATTGGGACAACTTACATACTAGTAGTATGTCTAATGCATTGCCTGCTGGAAACGGCCAGCATTAGACAGATGGATGTGGCCGAAGTTGGCCAGAGGAATTGGTTGGTTGCATGTATGTCTGGCCAGATGCATGTGGAGATGCATTTGGTCAGATGCATTGGCATTAGTATTGGAGGGTGGGTGGGTGTCAAGTATGGGTTGTGAGTGAATAAGTAATATTATTATTATTATTATTAGGTCGTAGTTGGTGGTATTTGGTTAGTTGAATCAAAGAATATCCAACAGGTTTATTAGAGATTTGTGGGAGTTGTTTTACCCTCATATACAAATTTGGTTTTATTTGGTTTACGTATAATAATTTTCTTCTTTTTCAAAAGTGCTAGCTTCTCTTTCCTTTGCTTCTTGATCTCAGTTAAGCTTACATGAGTGGGTTTCTCCTTTGGGGTCGTAGCCTCCTTCTTGGCGTTTCTAGCAGCTCTTGCAGTTTCTGCTTTCTCCTCTCGCATATTCTCGGCGGCATTGAGTTCAGCTGCAGTTCCTGAATAATTAAAGGGAATAGTAAGATAATTTAGGTTGGTTTCGAAATGTTTATTAGTCTAATTTTATTGTTTGGTCGGACTTACTGTAGGTCACTGGAGCAAACGCATAATTAAGGCGATGGGCGCTGAAGTTTTTTGAGTTCTGCATGACCACTAGACAATGGCATACCTGGCAGCTATCTGCCTTTTGGTGTACGAGTTTGTCGCGATATAATATCGGTTTTTTTTTAAATTTAAATTACGATTTTTTTGGGTGACAATCCTGAAATAAATATTACTTGTAACTATAAAGTTAATTTAATGTTAAGTTTTTCCTTACAGAAAAATCTTTTCCACAGACGCAAATTAAACAGTCTGTATAATGAGCTTTTGACGGCGGTCCTCCGTTGACGTGGCAACCACAGAAATTCCGGAAATATACGGAACCGATGAGTACAGTAGAGCGTCCTAAATGGTTACTTTTGGAACTGTACATGTATATTGTGATTCGCAAAGTCCAGGCAGAAGTAGCCGAATCCATGCTCCGGCTATATCGAGAAGTGGAGCAGAAGGGAGAAAGTAAAACTTTAGGTAATTTCCCAATTGCCAGCTTGGGTATTGGAAAACAACCTGCCGCATCACCATCTTAAAATCCTTATTTCGTACAAACACGGAAGATTTGCGCTTAATTCTTACAGGTCAGCTAAATCGACGGCGGTAAAACTATACGTCAACGGAATATAGAAATCGAAGGAGAAGAAGCTGTTGAAAGTTTGATGAAAGAATGCTGAAAGTATACGAAGAGTGTGTGAATATGTGAGGATTCGCGGTCACTCTCCCGGAACGGATCACAGACTATCTTTTCAATTGAAAGTTTATGAAAAACGTTGCTCATGGTCAGCTGATGACGTGCAATTGGTGCGAGCTCTAAAACTAAAAGAGACTTAGAGAAACTCATTCGGAAGGAACTTCTCACTATCGTTAATTCTGAAACTGGCATAGCATAGGCAGATTAGTGCAGGCATGTTAAATAGATAATAGAAATCTGTCCGGAAATACTCTAACAATTTCGTATTTAAAAAACATTTATGTTACGAAGTATTCTGCAAATTATTGGTTGATGATATTCTTAAAGGAAATTCTGAAGTTCAGTTTCCAGAACTGAACTCGGCAAAACAGCGGCTGGTTTTTAAATTTTTAACCAAAGCATTAACTCTATTCCGACGTCGAATTCTATTTCGAAGTCTCTATATTACACTGATATTGATATTGTCAAAAGACAGGTGATAGTTTAATTTATAATTATCATTATAAACAACAATAACAAATATTATTTTGAAAATATCAGAAATGAAAATATAAAGAACAATTATTACAACAGAAATAATGAGAGTAGGTACATGTCTTTCTATGGTATTATGAATGACGTCGTCCTTGGGCACATTGTGCTTTGTGCTCCATTCAGTTTAAATTCGGATTCAACTTCAGTGAATTGAAAGCTGTGGTCAAATCCATCTTGAACTCCCTGCAAAACCAATCGCAGAAAATTAAGCCAATAATAATTATATAGATAGGCGTCGCGTGTCAGAAGAGCACAGAATCAAATTTCCTATTGGTATACGCTTGTCAGCAGAGTTAAGAAAAGACTCGTATTAAAAAAAATCAAATGTATTTGATCTGAATATGATTCAGTATGAATAAATCGCACTTTGGTCAAAAACAAGTTCTGAGCCTAAAGCCGGGTTTTCAGCTCGAATTACTGCGTAAAGCACAAGAATCAGCAAAGTGCATAAAATGCGACCCAATTATTTAGAACAAAGGTGGAAGAACAAATGGTCTTTATGACTATTTACGCATAAATCATCACATTTTGACCCTGGAACGTGCATTTGATTATATAATTGAATAAATAAGTATTTTAGAACAAAATACTTATTCGGTAAAATTATACAATTTTAGGTATTCTATATCTTCGATATTGAAATACCGAGATTCTCGATATATGATAGTGAAATGTCGATATGGAAAAGCGTTCCGACATCAACATTTACTATTAGCAATCTTCAAAATGGTATAACTGATGTTTGGTAAAAAATAAAATTATCCACCTAGCGAACACGAACTCCGGGACCGCTAAGTTGGAATTGGAAGCACCGCTTTCGCTACAGGCGACTTCTCCGCTTCATGGGCTGCTTCCTTCTTCCTCTTCCTCCTCGGCTTGATTTTGCATGGTGCATTTCGAGCCCAGAATTCACTAGCTTCTTCGTTAGATTTTCATGGGGCTCCCACGATTCGTTATATCTAAATACAATATGCGTCTTTCGTATTTACGTTTAGAAGCGTGTAGCCGTGTGCAAATTATGGCATGCTGATTAAATCCTTTAATTTAATTTGCAAGATAAAAGATTCAGTTATATTCCGCACTCTATATGCGCACCGCTCAAGGCTCGAGGGTCGATTTCCAAAATCTCAATTACCGAAAACAAGCACACTCAGAAATAGTCTCACTCTTTATAGAACAAAGGCAGATTTGCTCACTGTAAGCATCACTGAAAATATGTACTCAACATGAAGCGTAATATCTAACACTCTGGCTGCCACGGATATGCAATTTTATTTGCATGGGAACAGCGGGGTGGCCTCGGACTATGCGGGTATTAACGTCGTGTAGCAGTCCCAGTGCTATTCAGGAACCGAATTATAAAACTCACCATTTCCCAACCCAGCGGATGAGGTAAGTCCAAGCTCCATCACACCAGCGGCATTCCACAATCTTCTTAAAGGTATAATAGGCCTCGTCCACGGTGTCCAGGTCGGCCTGCTCATCAGCTTGAATAGCCCCTGGTGCGTCACTGGATCCTCCTGCTTCAGCATGTTTTACTTTTTTGACCCTCTTAATTACTTCGGTCGGGTGTAGGTTGAAGAGTTCACGTTTTCATCGTTGACGTAACTTCACTAAATCAATTCCGCTCCGGTCCAAGAGAGCGTCAGATATGGTTTTAGTGACAGTAGGATTCGCATGAGATTTAGGCTCCTCGGTTTCTACTCTTATTTTCTCTGGAACTTGGCTGTGGTTGAGAAACTTAATTAGAAGAATACGAGTACAATAGTCACCACTTCATTCCTAATTATTTGCTATTAAAAGCCAGGGCTTGGGTTTACTTACACGTCATGGCTTTTCTGCTCTTCTTTTTCATCGGTAACGATCTTGTCGACTATATCCAAAAGAATCGCCGAGAATATGTCACCATCTGAAACTCTTGGCGGTGCCATGCTGCTTGGCTATTCCACAGTGCTAAAGCAGATAACAAAACAGTCAATCAGTTATGAATTTCAGCAATTAATTAATTGATTGAACCCATTAGCTGAGCTGGGACCATGTGCAAATAGGAGCTTAAATAACGTATAAATGATGCTTTACAAATTTTTTGAGTGAGAATTGTATCACCTTACAGATGTAACAATCGCCTGCTTCCTATCTCGTATTCTAACTGTGTCTGCTAAATGATCGGTTTATGCAGAACATAATCCAACTTTGAAACCTTGCAGATAGACAAAATGCAGTGATCCGCTGTCGTTTGAATATTAGCTCCAATACATTGCAATACACCGGTTGGTGCTTATTTTGAAGATGAAAAACTAACAATATTCAACATCGAACAGTAGCCTGACGTAAAAAACGTAACTGCATTTGGCGTGACGTGACCATGGATCATCACACGCTACAAGCTAAAAAATTACAGCTTTCTATTTATCTATTTCACTAGTTGCTTCACGAAATATATTAGATATTTCGCAGTCTTCACTTTAAGGCTGGCTGGACGTTAAATCAAAATTCAGGGTCTTTGCACTAGTCATATCGGTTATAATGAGTATTCTTCGAATTATCAAAGCTCGGGTTATGCGGTATTCATAGCCATAAACACTGCGTCCTGATTTAAATTCAAGTTTGCTGTTAGGATTCAATTTAACATAGTTTCGTGTTAGCTATCGACATTTGAATTTTCAAAATTACATTTGCCTAATTTCGATCGATGTAAAACGTAATTTGTGTACAATCAGACTCACGGAATAGAAAAAAGCGCCAGGAGCTAGTAAAATATTCAAAATTGAATGATATGAATGCAGACGTCTTCTGTTCTACATATACAATTTTTTCTGTACAGGGTGAAACTTTTTGACTATGGATCGTCGCAAAAGGGGAAAGCCAAGTTTGGTCAATGCTAATTCTTGTTTGCTATGAAATGAACTGGAGCCAAACGGGGCAACTTGTGAATGGATTGTGATTATCGTTTAGTCATTTAGCATATTTAACTTCGCTCTGGAACTATATCAGATGTATAACGATCCTTCAGTGCGTGCTAGCGCACGTTTATATACATTGCACATGCACATGCATACATTAAAATAGTGCATATATGCATCTATAGATATATTTGAGTTTTTATTTTGCATATCCGCGCAGATTTTGGCGCTTGTTAGTGCATATTAGCGGGCCTCAGTTATGAACATTAGCTATCAATAGTTTAGTTTGCTAAGCTGGTAATTACAACGGTAAACCCGAATGTTCAGAAGAACACAACCGAGAATATTCAAGTAGAATTAAAATGACTTTCAAAGAAAGTTTTTGGAAAACCAAATCTAACTATAATACCTATGGAACTTAATTTTGAACGCGTGTTTACCATTCACCATGGATGTCTAGTGCTTCGTACCTCTTTCTTCGTTAAACCGAAACCAATAATTTCCAGGAAAATGTAGTTTACGATCCCTTTTCATAAAATCGTTCCTTTGTCTGTCTGTCTTTTCTCTATCTCCTCCGAAACTACTAAACACGAATTACAATCCATGCAATTATGCTAATTAAATATCTTATTTTAAGGGTGCATTATATCTAGTATAAACCTTAAATATTTGAGGTCCATTCCTGGCGACGCCACTGCCCAGACCCACACCGCCTTCTCCATTGCATTAAACCATGCACTACAGCATGTTTACATGGCTCCTTGGAATTCTAGCGTAAGTAAATTAGCTGTATTATTCTGTAATTTTTCTGACATCTATTATGGATCCTAACCAGACCAGGACCAGGGCTTGGTCCAAGGATTTTGAGAAAATTGGATTTTGCGTAGCGAAATATTGCATTGCAGTTACAACAAACTGGAGAATTTAAATCTAACATCAATTAAGTATTCAAAAGTTAGAAAAAAATTGAAACATGGCGGTAGTAAGATTTGACTTTGTTTAAATACTTGTAAAAGTCCTTGAAATTAGCTATAAACTTCGGGTAATTAAATACAACTTAGACATCTAAAATTAAAATTCTTAAATATTATAAAAATTAAGAGAGACAGCATATAATGTCGCGTAAAAATTCGAACTACTGTCGCCTGCTTTGACTATATACCCGGACACCGGGCCTAGTTCGACTGTTGGAACGGATACGGCATGGGAGCCGTTCCTTTTGCACAGAGTTCGAGTTGCAATTCCAAAATTCCTTCTCTGAACTAGAAGTGCCAAGGGCGATCGCCGCTTAGCACATTTCTAGTGCCAGCTTTGTTCCACGACGAAAGTGCAATATAAGCGGTAGACAAAATACTTATCATATCTTGTTTCGTACTGCTAACATTGCGGCTTCATTTTAAAATGCGGTATGTGGTAAAACTAGCAGGAAACTCCTAAGCCGAGAAAAGCGACTTAATTCCTCTTGGGCTTTTGAGCAAGAGCATGCGAGGGCATCCAGACCTTTCGCTTTTCTTCTCAGTTCCCACTTGCTGGAGAAGCGGGTCTCCTTCTTGCCGGCGTGTACAGCATGTACAACGTAGCTCGTGCTGAGACTCAAAGGCTGCCTTTGACTTATTCCTTGGCTACATGCCACAATTTTATGACCAGGCAATAGAAGGCATACGTAAATGTAGGCAATGTGATAAGCTACAAGAAGCAGGTACAGAGTACTTTATTTAACCCATAGTGTTTCTTTGTAAATCTACACGGGAGATTCGAAGTTTTCCATTGGAGCGGCAGAGAGAGGATGAGAAAAGTGGTTTGAGAGAGGAGAAGAATAAAGTCGCTTCTCTCGGCTCAGAAGTGTACTGTGGCATATACGGACAGAGACATTTGTCACATGTCACTTGTTGCTGACTAGCGTATAGACATTGCTTAATCTCGTTACACATCTCATGACAAGTTTTAGAACAAAAAAATTCTCATGTATTTGTTTCTCTTAAACTGGTTACTAGCATTCTTGGAGGTTTAGCTGCTTATTGGCTTATGCTGTTCAGATTTTATACCTAGGACGATTCCAGCGATGTATGCTATTAGTTAAAGGGAACGCTAAACTAAAAACAAGGGATAACGATGTAGGGTCGGAAATTAGCTGATCATGCAGACCGACTACATTTTTTGAATTTAATTACAAAATTAAAATTTTACATAACAAGTTCTAAAATTCTATAAAAGAATCTGAAATTCTAATGCTTCAAGCTCTGATTTCAAACTGCAACTCAATACTACCACATCACCCTTATCTAACTTACGTGAATTCTCATTGGCCTAGCTACTAGCCATTTAACCTGCTTGTAGATCGGATTTACAAGCAGTCTCTGTTATTAAGTTTTTGATTCGTGATTATAGAAAACATGTACGTATTGTATAACTCGGTATTGCACCGATCTAAACAGAGACAGAGACATGACTTGTGTCATTTTAATTACAGCTTGCCTGTGGGGTCCCGAACCGGCCCCGTGAAATTAGGGTCGTTACATGCTCTATTTGTAACTTTTTATTTTTCTTAACAGATCTGTAAATTGCTGCTCCAAGTAGTGCTCTTCCGCCCCGGCCCCGGGGCCGGAGCTTGAAGAGCACTAGCTCCAAGGCACCACCCGTGTTCAAATCACTAACACCACACGAGGATGTCGAAATAGTAAAGCTGATAGTTCAGTACAAACACGAAGTTGAGGCTTATGCCGGAAATTCAGTTGAACAATACAAGTAAGATTATGTAGTTCAGTGCTCGAACTTTAGATTCAATCTTAAGTCAACATGCACGGAAATTTGTTTCACTGACAAACCGTATTACTAACGCTTTGCTTGTTACTAGACCTGGTCCGTTGAGAAGACCAAATAGGACCCAACTCACAAGCCCGTATGTTCTTCAAATTACATGCTTCAATTAACACAGAGAAACTAATTGCCCTCCCACTTCTCATATGTCATGCAACTTGTCAACGGAGCGCTACTACACTACAATTCAGACAATTTCGTCATATCGACCAAAGATTCCATGGGATGACATTCTGGAGAGGTCAATCGGTCATATTTTCGCTGGAATGTTGCTTAGATTGTAAAGTCAACACAGCCTTCGAGACATGAGCAAACCTAGAGTGCCTGTCCGAAAACTAACGTGAGCTTGGTCAGAAGTCTGGCCACTCCGGTAAATGTTTACGAGTCTGGGACTCAACGTTTAATGTTTCGCAGCAGTCTTGGACCACCATGTTAAATGCAACAAATCAGGGAGACCTAGATCACCGTTACTCGTTCACATTTAAATGTTAAACTCAAGGCCAGAACCCTTTTCTGGAATAAGAGGCCTTTCCTAAACCGTAAAACGCAAACCAGTTGAGGATTATGGCTCAAAAAATAGGGTTGCGAGGTTTTACATTTCATGGCCGTATTGTTATGTAACATTCAAATCCAACGTCTTAGAGATGAATTGGTGAAAGCGATTAAGGCTATGTGATGTCGAGCTCGGTTGGCCTGGGGTTTGCCTTCTCCGCTTGGATCGCTGTGAGGCCCGGCAACAGTCTTCAGTATTCAGTATGAGCCTTCTTTGTCTTGATGTGTCTCGCCTCGCC
>JAQFXY010001023.1:0-13802 GCA_034693865.1 Ceratophysella sigillata | reverse complement strand
AGAATTACTCGAGTTATCATGTCCACGGACGGACATTTTGTCAAATTCGATAGTAATTTTATAGTTGTTCATATTATCAGACTAAATGGACTGGTAGTTTGGTTCCTCTCCGCTCCATATTATGAACACAATATGTATTTAAAAGGAGCCTGGCGCCTGGCTGCACGATTCTACGTCAATTGCGCCCGTCAGTTGCGTCCTAGCAATCAATAAATATCGGATTTTGCATATATTTGCATTTTTCATCTTTAACCTAGCTTGCTGCAACTTCGGATATAAACCGATCATGACACCCATGAGATACACCCACAGGTTACATGCAAATATGCATATATAAACTTTTAGTGCATGTTTTGTGCATATTTTGGCATGATTTGTGTAGAAAAACAGTCAAAAATTGTACTTTGTTAAAATAGAAGTTTAAAACGAGAATATAAGAGACAAAAGGCCAGTAGAAAATTCAAGAAAACTATATCCAGGTTGCAAGGCTGGGCAAATTACTTACAAAAGTAATTTCAATTACAAATTATTGGATAGAGTTGAAATGATAACTACTGGTTAAAATACATTCAATATTGATTGTAATTCGAATTACAAATATGTAATTGAATTACAAATATGTAATTGAATTACAAATACGTAATTAAAGTACATATTTTGAGTTAATTTTTTGTATTTTGAAATTACTAGTTACGATTTAACAACATAATTTTATCTACCGTAATTGTAATCTACGACTAATATATTAATACTAATATATGACAAATACGGTAGTTACATTTACAAGTAATTCACCCAGCGCTGTATGCTGGGCGATGAAATATTTCATATCTGTGCTTTCTAAGAACGGATTGAATGGTTCAGAGCGTACGTAAAAAAAATTAGACGGGACAAAATGAATTCTTCAAATGCGGTACTACCTAAAGTTATTGTTTGTGGTATAATTTAGTCCTGGTTTGGCACCGTCTGTGTCGATAAAATCAAATTAATAATATTTTAATTAAATGTTTGTTACCACAATTTCTCCGGTATTGGTATTGTGGAATTTCCATTATAATACGTATATGCATTTGTTAAATAATAGCTGAACCCGGATTTCAAATTTCAATTCCGTGGTACTACTACCAAGGATTTGCGACCCCTAGTCACTGTAGAAGGGTACATTCAGCACCGCAGGCATTTTTGGCAATTTCTCTACAAAACCGGCAATCTGGCAGCTAGTGAGCAGAATGGAAACTAAAGCAACACGAGCGCTTAAAACAGTGCAAACGTACATGCAGCTAAGTTGTCTTAGAAAGATCTTGAAAATAACATGCAATATCTACAGCTAATGTATCCTACAAATGTTTGCTATGATATCAAGCGCATTGAATCCCTTGGTCTCCATGAAAAATATTTATTCAACGAATTAAACTATTTATGCACATTTCACGTGAGAATCTACATTTTTGTTTTCCTGATAACATTTTTTTTTCTGTTAATCTTTAAGAAATTACATGTACTTCCATTGACAGTTATAACAAATAGCGTTCGTTTGCAAGGGTAAGGGCCAGTTCATTCATAGTGTTCAAAAAAGGCCTGCTGAATTACCTGATCTCGAGTTCTGGACGTGCACTATAAGTTGAAGCGGAAGTAAATAATAGCTCATTGTACGGTTTTCACCGGGAAAGAAATTAAAAATATTTCTCCTAATGTTAATTAATTTGATTCCAGCACTATTTTCTTTCCTTTTTCATATTTCTTCAGGTCCAATGCAAAGAGATCAGCTCAAGCACAACAACATATAACTGCGTCCACGGCACGGTTGCCTCTGAGCCAGGATGCGTTTTGTGCGCATTCTACTGCTACGTCAAGCGTTGCGTCCAGGTCACCTCCTGTAACTGATACCTACGCTAAATACTTTAAACACTTGATCAATTTTTACTAAGTTTAAGAAAGGCAAATACGCCATAACGTGAAACAAACTACTACTAAGCAGATACCGAACGAAATATACTAAATATATACTTATTTTTCTCTGCAAACTATCAACCCTTAACTTTCAATGTATTTAGTTTATGCAGTATATGTTTAACGGCACTAGTTACTCGTTAATACATTTGGTATTGTTGTTAATTAACTGCACACAATATCTATCTATAAAAACTCAAAGGAATGACTATTTGTTTGAGTGGATTCAAGGTTTGAGCGCCTATTCCCTATCACTCTTCTGTACCATTATCCCTTCGTGTGCAAACGGGACAGTTGGAGCAACATAGTGCTAATAGTGTGGAATGTTGAGGACAGTATTGTATAGCATAAATTAAATGCTTATAATTTATACTTGCCTATTCTTACATCTCAAACCACCTTGACACGTTCTTGATATGTGGGATAGGCCCAGCCTTCATTCTTTATACAATTTTTTCTGCACTTTTTGGACAGGTCGAGTTGATCTCTGCCCCTGTCGTCGTTTTTCATAGACACTGACACTACTGTGGGAGAATGGACCCATTGTATAAGACAAAGATTACATGTGGAAAAGTTCAATGTATTTATTAAGGGAATAATACCGCATCGATCAAGTGATTATCTAATGGGGAAATTCCTCATTTCGTCGACATTTAAATAGTTGGAAACTGGTTCATTTACATAGCTATACATGCAACCTGGAAGGGATATTAGAGATTTCTATGTAGTACATATAAACGGTGAACGGTCTTTTTGGCAAAACGACTTTTGGCAAACAAAACCTTTTTTTTAAATCAACTTTTGGGAAACATTTCCATTTGCCAAAAAGTCGAGGTCGATAAAAGTAGTTTGCCAAAAGGGCAACGAAGAAAATGTGCCTTATTCTGACGTAAATACACCAATAGCCAAATTCATTAGGACAATGAACATTTGACCGATGAATGATCTGTTAATATTATTTTCGAAGTTTTTTTGAGGTTTTCAATTTTATACATATGTTTTAAGTAGTATACATCATACATTCCTCCATTTTTGACGTGTTTGCCAATTGTGTAAAGTAAATATTTTTTTACCACTTTTAAGATACTTATAACATTTTTCATATTAGCCAAAAAGTCGAGGTCAATAAAACTAGTTTGCCAAAAGAGCAAGCTAAAAAAACTTTAAAATCAAGCGTTTGCCAAAAGTCGCTCTTTAAAAAACATATTTTTTTTCTGTTTGCCAAAAGTCGTTTTGCCGAAAAGACCCCCAATCATATAAAAAGGACATTGAGTTGCGAATTAGGAATTTGTGAAAAACGAGACATTTAATTAAACCAGCCCAGCCGAGATACCTGTTACTTTACTCTACATACATAGCTAGAGCTAGAGCTAATGTACAGGTGAATTGGGGCTCTTTGGTTGAGGCTAGTGTATCCAGTTTTTTCTACTAAACTCGAGTTTGGAAATCATTCTATTTATTCTGAATCTCCTCTTTTTGCGTTATCCCTTTCACCAACTATGCAAATACCAATACTAGAAGGGGGATGCCATGTACCTGAACACATATGCCAAAGAGATGGACAGAAACAATGGAATACGCAGAACTGACCATCGTCATTACGTTATGTGGAAGGTTGGTTAGTGGTTGATAGGCAGTTCTGAAAAGATTCACTTGTTTAACCGGAAAGCGAATCTCGTTTTATTCCCATCTCAATCACTTTGCTCTCGGCTTCAGACCAGTGAGCACAAATAGCTGAGTCTACATAATATTGTTCATTCTACTGTATTTAAATACATATTGTTTGTAAACAACAGAGCCTATCTAGAGTCCTGAGTGCTAGTTTCAGTTCATCCATTCTTCCGTTCTCTCTTCCATTTTGACCAATTGGGACACTGCTAAGCATGAGTTCCTTTGGGATTTTGGACTACATTATTTTTATTGGGACGCTGGCCGTCTCCATGCTTATTGGCGTCTACTATGCCTTCATTAAGAAGCAAACTACGAACGAAGAGCTCCTCGTGGGCGGACGCCAAATGGCCATACTTCCTTCCGCCCTCAGTCTTCTTGCTACGGTCACTTTGGACAATGTTTTTTTGAATCTTCACACTTAAACGATTCAGCAAAGTCCCTCTTGGTTTACAAAACTAACAGAACCACGCTTCCATGATTCAATCATAATCCTAACTCTAGTGAAGTAAGTTGGTTCGGTTTTGGCAAACCATTTAACACGTGCCTTTTTAGAGTTTCTTAACATGAGCATTCTTATTGATTTTTAAACTTTATCCAGAATGTTTAGATTTTCCAAGTCTGACCTTTAATAGAAAAGCTACCTGCTGTGAGGACCAATATTATGCTCGAACCAGCTTTTCTTCCTCAAATAATGATAATGCATAATTATGCGGTTCCAGCATCAAGTGGTTGCAGGCAGGTTTTATGTTCAAATGCATACCTAACCACGTATATGAACTTTTCTTGTGTAATGTCATAAATTAAATGAGCCTAGCACTCAAATTCGTACCAAGAGACCTGAATTAAGGTTAAAAATATGTTCTCCGAAGTGACCATGTAGCATAATGTGTTTTGATATCTATTCCTGCAGTACATGAGTGCTATCCTCGTATTGGGTAAGTCACGATGAAAGACATTATGCTATTACTTAATCTTAAACTTAAAATCTGTTTTTAAATCGCCCTGCTCTACCTGTAGTGTCAATTACTGTAAAAATTTTCAATATCGCACACGAGAACTACAGATCAAAAGAGCGACAAATAAGAGAAACACTCTCTTCATAGCGACGACGCCTTGATATGATATGTACGAGTACTATGTAGTCATAAAAGCACGTGTATATTTTGCAATCGCAATATGTCTTAATTTAAACTCACCTAGAAGTGCAATAAATATGAGGAGCAAAGCTTGAAACAATCCACTTCTCTGCCAAATATGTTATACTTCCACTAAATTACTGAATGTCAACAAATACGGATTAACTGATTGATAAACGAATATTTAATATAGTTACAGTTTTAGAAGATATTTCACCTACTCGCAATTGTTTGAATTCAAAATGAAATGAATAAAGCCGAAGATAAAAGCATCAACGCCTAGATCCTCGTGAATAGATACTCGAATTTCCCTTATTCAAATTCGAAAATGAAGTTTTAAAAGTAAAAGCATAATAAGAGCTGCTCTTATTCCGTATTTTCAATTTGGCGCATATTGTATGTGGCGTGTTTGACGTGTGGCGTATATTTTAGTGTGGCACATATTGATGTGGCGCATATGCCGTGTTTCCTTTCTCCTAGCCGTTTGGGCAATAGACGTCAAAATGACGTCCTCCCTCGTATAACACGCTTCAAGTAGGTAACTATGACCTTAAAAACATTAATAAAAACAGGCATTTATTTGGTCTATGTAGGTGGGAAATTGCATTTGCATTTGCATTCCGAATTCGGATGCTAAATATTGAAATAAGTATCCCATTGTTATTATTATTACGCTCGTAAAGTATAGTTGGGATCTTTGGGCAATCCAAATCTTGCGACGTCGCCACACAGCGGATACTGGCTGAGTGCTTTCAGAATGGAATATTTAAGTTTTAGGCAATTCATCTACTTTTTAGCTGACGTTAAAATGATAACGGGGTTTCCTTGTGGAATTATTTATTATATAACTAAATGTAAATTCTAATATCCAGCTAATGCTTCTTTCTGGTCCTGACCAGAAATTCATTTTACATGGAAAACACATTGAGAGATATTATGACATTGATCGATCATCGTTTAATCAAGCAGGACCTAAATTAGTACAATTTGCTGGTATGTAAATGAATGAATTTGTATTTTTAAAATTCAGGTTTTGCGGGAGAAATATACGCAAATGGAGCTATCATCGCCTTCATGGTTTTTGGTAAGGTCATCCTAATGAAACTTTTCACAATATCCTGTGATGAACATTAATCTAAGATGTCAATTCTATTGTATTTCAGGAGCCCTTATCTTCATCCCATTTGGTGGATTTCTGTTCATGCCCACACTCTATAATCTCAAGCTGACTAGTGCCTATGAGGTTTGCAATATTTGAATTAAATCCGAATAATTGTCTCAAAATCACCACTACTTAACCAATGATTTAGATGGAAATAGTTTGTACATGGTAGGCATATGATTGCTCAATTGCTACATCATAAGCCACATTCCTATTGTTTTCTATAAACGTATTTTTTACCTACTGTGTATATCTGCTATGCTGTTGAGATGCAGTGAAGCGTTGCATTAAAACATTGCTCGTGCATACCCACACCGCACAGACAACTTCGTCGTCCTGCTCTTGACCAATTTCGCCTTTCATAAATACTGCATTTACATTGTTATTCGCGAATGCTGTGGTGATGGACGGGCAAAGGGGAACAATTGAATACTATAATACATATAATATTGAGTACAGCATAGTTTTTATGAAGCATGCACAAAAACTCGGTTTCTATGAGCTGGTCGTCATGCCCTATGGGTTGATCAGGCTTGAACAGAATGCAAAGAAGCACAATGTCACTCTATATTATTATTCAGTTAGTCGTATCTGGCTGCATCTGCATCTCCCACGTGGACCATAATTGAATTAAATACTTAAATTCAATTCCAAAGCTTGTGAATGAATGAATTTTTGTAGTTACCTAGGCTAGAAGCGATGAATGGATTCTTGTTTATTTTTAAATTAGAGTCAGATTCGTTTGTAAATACATTGAAATGCCAAATATTGAGCTGAATTGTTCCTTACACCTTCGATTCCAGTACCTGGAACTCCGATTCGAGAGCCGAGCCGTCCGACTCATTGCTACGTTGACCTTCATCACACAGATTGGTACTTTTCTGAATTTAAAACCCAAGGCTTAATTGTAATTAAAGTACTGCAAAATAACTGCTCATGTTTTTATTTTGTATTTTTTTAAAGTTTTGTATTCGGGTGTGGTTCTTTTCGCACCTTCACTTGCTCTCAATGCCGTGGTTCCTGAATTCCCGATCTGGGCTTCCATTGTGTCCGTGGGAAGTGTGGCAGCAGTAAGCCGAATTCCTCTGACACAAAATTCTGAATTACATTCACTCAAACGGATAACTAATCGTTCTTTATTCCTATAGGTATACACGTCAATCGGAGGAATTAAGGTATGTTGTTGACTATACCGACATACTGCACGTATACTGCATATGCGCAGTTCGGCTCAAACAAATCAATTCATTCACCAATTTTATAATTTTGACCGTTAAATTTCCTTCCATTGCTACACATTTATAATATCGGAATATCATTTCAATTTTAAACCGTATCCTTTATTTTGCCACCTTTGTGCGCATTGTGCTGAAGCAATTGCAGGCGAGTTATCATTGAAAACCTAATAGTATAACGGCTAATTCCTTCAAAATGATGACAAGGTAGATCGCAATTCAAACTCATAGCATTTGTGTTGATTTGTTTGCATTTCTGAATACAAACTTTTGTAGGCAGTCGTCTGGACGGATGTGTTTCAAATCTGGTAATTAAGATAATATTTTAATGTAAGAAAAATGCAATAGAATTTTTGTTTAGTTCTAAGAGTTTAATTGTTTATAGCATGATGTTCGCTGGACTATTCGCAGTGATCATCAAAGGTACGATATCCTTATGACATATTAACGTCTAAATAGTTTATGGAGCAATAGTTACTGACTTCAAATATTAAATAATGGACCAGGTGCTGTTCGAGTTGGTGGAATGGGGAAAGTATTCCAAATCGTTGGAGATCATGATCGACTCGAGTTCTTCAAGTATGAACGTCTAACGATTTACTTAAATACGAATCTTGAAACTAAGTCTGAGCTAATGAGGCTCCGTGTATGTGAACAGCTTCCAGGTAGACCCGTTTATGCGACATACGACGTTCAATTTGTTCTTCGGCCAAGGCATATTCTGGCTCGCTTCTTACGGATGTCACCAGACCACGGTCCAGCGCTACTGCAGCATGAGCTCCCTCAAAAGAGCATTTACGTAAGCTCTCTCTAGCTTGATTTAATTCTGAACATTAGTGGGAGTCATTGCATGCTAAGTGCCCGTTTGTCACGGAGGTTTGCACAAACGATGGAGACTTTTAGTTGTGAAGTTTGCTAATGAATACGAGATTCTGAACCTGATAATCACAAGGATAATCATCAGAATAACTTTATTCCAGTGCTCTCATCCTAACCTCACCGCTTGTCGTTTTTACAATGTCCTTGGCAATTCTATCTGGACTGGTGAGCAAAATCAAATCTACCCGTTTCCATTCAATTTCAATAGGCTCCGCTAATCAGATGTTGCTCAATTTCAGGTAATTTTCGCAAACTACGCTGGATGTGATCCACTGTCCTTAGGTACCTACGTATAATTGTTTATGCATCGTTAGATTTTGCGTAAAATGAGCATCAGGGTCAGGCATCAACATGACCTGTGTGTACGGATTTTCAGGACTGATCAAGCGTTCGGACCAAATCAGCCCACATTTCGTTGTCGAGTTTCTATCTCCCACAAGTGGACTCCTTGGCCTCTTCATTTCATGTCTATTTTCAGGGGCTCTAAGGTAATAACACTACAAAATACTGTTTTACAATTCTGTTGCTACCTGCGTAGCGTTTTCCCTATAAGTTTGACAGTTTCTAATTACACTTTTTGTCAGAATTCACATAGCATTGGATGCTTTCGGAATTTTGCATTAATTGGGAACTGAGCTGAGAATTAAAGCGGAGTTTAACCTTGATTATAATTATGAATTCTTTTGTTTTTGTGCACAGTACAATTTCCTCAGCCCTCAACTCACTCACAGCTGTCACTTACGAGGACTTCTTCAAAGACATTCAGTACTTCCGTGACATGTCTGACCAGCGTCAAGGTTTCGTGGTCAAAATCATCGGTAGTGAACACATGCTAAAATACGAGTTTATCAGAGTTTTGATGAGTCTATTACATAATAATGTTCCAGTATTTTCCTTGTTCATACGAATGCTTTGCATTTATTATCATTATCTGCTAATGTTCCAGTCACACGCAAAGAGACACGTGAATAGACGAGGAAACGCGCTGATCTCACTGGAGAAACATGTTCATAGCAGGCACTAAATAGGCCATATGGCTCCTGTACAAATTCATGTACGTACAATAACATCAGTTTCGTAATTGCAGGTCTTTTCTACGGAGTCATTGTGATAATCATGGGATTCCTGTCTGGAAACTTGGGTGGGTGCATGGAGGAAGAACCGATGACATGTTTTATCTTTCTGATATTTTGAATACTTATTTGAATTTATAATTTGAAATTGAATTGATTGATGTGTTTAGGCGGAGTGCTGTCGGCTGCTCTGGTTGTCAATGGATCTGTTTCGGGTCCTTTGCTGGGAGGTATGCTGAACTGAATTGAATTTTGGGTTTTACGAAGATTTGGGTGAATTTTAATTTAAGATTCGAGTTATTATTTAGCTACAGCTCAAGTGTTTGTCGTTCACAGTTTTTGTTCTGGGTGTTCTCATGCCATTCATCAACAAGAAGGTAACAGCAACAATTTTAATGTAGTGTTTACAATTTTGCAATTTTGCAAGATTTGTATTTGAATTATTCCGATTTGGATTATGCATCTGTTTCTTACAGAATGCAATTGACATTTCTGAAATGTTTGTCTTCAAGTGATAGATTCACAGAAGTTTGTGATTATTACAATGCGGTCCTTTGTGCAACGCCTTAGTTTCTGGTTTCTATAGTCCTTTTCACATTTTATATTAACATTTCTATTATATTTTTTGTTTTTGCAGGGAGCCATAATCGGAATGCTGTCGGGCCATGCGATTACACTTTGGATAAGTATTGGAGGTTTACTGCTCAATCGCCGTGTGCCTTCGCTTCCATTCAGGCTCGACGGCTGCGAGGAAGACATATGGTTGACCGTAAACAAGACTGCAGCCATTATCCGGCAGACCCAGTCTGTAGTGCCGCCTCCCGATCTGTAAGCAAAACAACGCAGCACTTTTACATTTTTAAATTAGGCATGGTATCAATTTTCCATACAATGCTGCATTTGATTTTCAAGATAACACTAAACCTAGAGAAACGGCACAAATAGCAGTAGCAGTCGTTAAGGTTGAATTAACAAAATTTTAATTTCGTCCATGTCATAGCTGTGAAAACAATAAGCGAGAAACATTCTAAAACGCTCCTTGTGAGTTTGTAGCTTTGATGAGGCAAAAGCGGGCTAAGTATTTGGAATATTGTTTGTACAGGGAATGGCCAGACAAGATTTACACAGTTTCCTATACACTGTACCCTCTCATCGGCTTCCTGATCACAGTGATCGTGGCCACGCTGGTGAGTCTGGTCACAGGTCCGACTAAGTTGACCAAGAAGCAGGAGAAGTTCACGCACAGCTGGATCGTTGGCCTCTACTACATATGGCGGAAGACGTTTGGGACGAGCGAGGACTTTGAGATGGACGAGGTCAAGTCTCCCAACTCCAACAAAGTCATTGTCAACGGAATGGAAATCAACATGACGAACGGGGTGATTCCGGTGCGGAGTGGCGGAAGGCTCCGGACGAGCGACGGGAAGCGAAGGGCCTCCTACGACAATCCTACATTCCAAAGATCTTAAACTCCTGATAATTACTGCAGCACTTATTCCTGCTGCTCACTATTCCATACTTAAATGTATGTCCTCCGCTACTTTGTCTTTCTCTGCTCATCCCTGGAAATATGCAAAAACAATAAATTCCAGTCCAACTTAGCTCTAGCAACGACTGTCTCGTGCTTAGGCTTGGCAAACTACCATTCTGCCTGGCACAGCTAAACCTCTTCTTGACGGAGTCATATATGCATCACGTGTCCACAGAGGTTGAGGTTATAATGCACTTTTCTGATTTCTGAGATAGCTTACATCATGTAACATGCATAAGGTTTCTCGGATTGGCTAATTGGCCCAGTTTTTCACAGTATTCAACCCAGCAGCAGGAAGCAAATCCAGAGTTTTGCTGCAGCACAGTTTTTGTGATCAAGTTATGCTGGTGAGATGTTGATAATTCAGCTAGCAATGCATAGCATTACGAGATATTAGGCTTTAGTAAGATGCTGGATATAATTTGTCATAGCATACATAAATAGTCGTGGCACTTGCAGATACTGCAAGTACTGGGGTAGCTTAACCATGTAACTATAAACTGACAACACGGATTCCAGAAATGCCATCGGAGCTTTGTACTGCAACCGTAAATTCTAAATTGAATTAATTACCATTACGAGCTCCGGACAGCTCTCTGTCTATTTACCTTATTACCGTATTCAACTTTCGGACTAATTCTAAACCGCTAAGTGTCAGTCTTAGAACTGCTCTTTTGCATCAGAAAAAGTGTCTACAATCCCATGCAGGCGCTTCAAATGCTTGTGTAACACCAAATGGCGTGGCTGCAATAAATAATAAATAATGCATGTAGATTACTGTGGCACCTTTGAAAGACGTCAGAGCAAACGGTTCCGTTAGAGGATATGCCTATGGAATTTTCCGTGCTTACGTCTTGCGTTGATTGGCATTCGGCTTGGCTAAACTCAAGAAGATCCTTCGTGCTTGAGTAATTCAGTCAGATCCCACGCACCATTCATAATTGAAGATGTAGGCAGCAGCTACTGTTCTGTTCTGATCTGTTTCTACCTTCCTCTGGCTTTCTACGCTTTTTGAGACTATTTTTGTAAAAAATAAAGTTACCTTCTGTCATACGCAAATCTATATTTAGTCTAGACGCAATCCTGCCTGCCTTCACTTCCAGTCACACCCCAGCTTTTCATGTTACACCAAAAACGAAGGAATCTGTCTAAATCTAGCATGTTTCATGTTTCTAATACCTTGGGCTTCTGGAGTGGAGCAACGGGTTAGGAGATCAGTTGTGCGTTGCAGTTGTTCATACGGTGCGGATTCGGGATTTCCTCTTCCTGCCCAATCTACATTAGTCAATCGTACATAGAGAAGGAGTTTGTGTTGCATTCGTCAATTCCGTTTCATCAAGCGATTTGCAGCCTGTCTTCTGGTCCAATAAAAGAAGACGTCAACCTTGGAACTCATCTGTTTTGGTGTAATTCTTAAAATAATAATAATAACTGAAGATTGAGGCCAAAACTGTCACTCGATTCCCTTGAGCTTGAGCTGAGACAGAGTTTTGGGCCTGGGTCCAAAAGAGAAATCATTTCCACATTTATTTGGAGATTCAGCCAAGAAAAAATAAAGCTATTGTATGGAAGAATATATGTTGAGCTGCTATTCAGCAGGAGCGCATCTATGTAGCATATCACAAATCTCTTCCCAAACCTCTCAAGCCCAATCGTACAGGTTAGGTTAGCTAAATGTATAAACTATTGCATAGTCCTCGTCCCACTATTCTTGCAACTTAATTTTTGAAATGGGCGAGACTTGTCCTTTCAAAAGTTACACATAAAGTTTTGCATAAAACGAGTATTTAGTGGAAATTGTGAAATTATTGTACAATTGCTTTGTGCTCATACTCGTATTACACCTTGAGAATAATTAAATACAGAGCTGCTCGTAGCGAGCTGTGGACAAATGCCGAATCCCACTTGGTATTGGCATACAGACCCTCCCTGAACTGTTGCCTGACTGTCCAGCCTGGAACTGTGGTTCTGTTCTCTGAGCTACCTTGTTCCTCTGCCTGTCTTATGTAGATTTGTTCTGATAATAGAGATTTGGTTGAAATGAGGCGACGAAGGGAGAGATGAGCCGCATGAGCATGAGTCCTATTCGAGAAATTAAGAGCTTTCCCCGCTCCAGCATGCAGCAGCCAAACCTGAGACGCATCTTCTCCACTTGATGACTTATTTTTCTCTAGTAGTTGAGACCTGAGTAATGAGCTCCTGTCTTCCGCACTCTTCCAACACGAACGCCAAGACATTCGGATCCAGCATCCTGACAACACTCAAGCCACTAAGAAAGTCAAAGTGTGACAAAATTTAATTTCATTCGAGAGGCGAGATGGGAAATTGATCGAACGGGATTTGTGAAACTCTTCTTGGCTCCAATTGAAAGTGCAGCAGTGAAAATCCGTTTTCTTCCTCACGGGACAGGCCATGAGCATGGACGAGTTACTTAAACGGATTCACACTTGTGCGGGGAACGAGGGTTGGATGTCAGAATTCATTAAACACTGGTAAGTTGCACGAGTATTCAAAACTCAATCTGTATTATCCACCCACATTACAACGTTATAACTCAGCAAGAATCATGTTCATAAATTGGCATCTTCTACAAGGGCCAGTTTTGGGATTTTGTTTCCTTATTTGACAGCCAGAACTTGTCGCATTTAATTCATTAGCTCTTGATTGGGACAAGTGAGTCTCAATGCGGGAAGCTCAGTTCGGAAATACTGGCAATAACGTTAGTGACTAACCAGTTGGGTGTGTAGGTGCCGTAGTTTATTTGTTATGATCTGAAGCAATGTTTCTTGTGTCAGAAGCCAAAACTAGAACTTTTATTGCATGTGTATGCGTAATCCTAGGATGTGTTCATAAATACTCAAAATCTTGCTTAATGAATGAACAACGCCTACTGCCGCTAACGGAGTAATCTGCGTATGTGCTTACTACGTAGTGCTTTCCCATCTGATCCAGAAGCTACAAGGAAAGGCTGTTGACGTTGTGTCCTTCGTCACTTGAGCTCCAAGTCCAACTAATAATGTCACCTAAGTATAGACTCCGCCGCAAATAGGCAAGGCATAAGCCAGAGTCTATGCACACAGCTCTACGCACCATAGGTGGGCGTACTGTCCACCCCTCACCCTCACCACGCCCTCACGGCACTGAGGGGTGTGATTTTGTACCCCT
>JAQFXY010001022.1:0-13812 GCA_034693865.1 Ceratophysella sigillata | reverse complement strand
CACTTCGGATTGAGTTGGGATGCGATATATAGTTGCAAGGATTTGTGAAAAATACCAGAGCCTTAATCCGGGAATAACGAAGAGCTTAAGGTACTTCCATTATGGTATAATGGTCTAATTCTTATGTACAAATCCGTAATTTTAAATGCAGTATTATGTTTACTCACTTAAACCTGTTTTTGTGGACGCATTGCCGGCCTGAATTTGTACGTGATGTAAGCAAAGATATAATACGTACATATTTTTTGTGATAAAGGTTTGGGGAATATTGCAGCTGTAATTCCTTTTTTGCTTCTCAACTGTCTATAAATATTTAGCAATGAACCAGTAAAGATGTTAGTCGGTTTATTTGAGACTTAGACTACTGATAACAAAATTAGCAACCATGTCCTGGATTGTTCAAGACAAGAGAACACGGATCCAGAAATGGTGCACAAATATTTTAAAAGCCGGGCATATCCCCAAGCATATTGGAATAATTATGGATGGAAATAGGAGGTATAGTAAAGTCAACGCTATTTCAACTTTTGATGCCTACAACCAGGGGTAAGCCTTAAAGCGTCAGTAACTAGTATGATAATTTTAAAGATAGCATTACTTACCTAATTGATTTAATTAAATGCAGATTTGACAAGTTTATGGAATGCCTTCGATGGTGCTCCGAGTTTGGGGTCAAGGAAGTTACCAACTACGCCTTTAGTATTGAGAATTTCAAAAGGAGTGAAGAAGAAAAGGAATATTTATTTGAAATGATGAAGCGGAAACTAGAAACCATGCTTGAAGATGACGAGATAATGTTAGTGAACGTTTATGTATTTCATTCTCCAAGAATTAATATATGTGGCCTATTATCAACTTGAAGTATTCAATTAATTATTTAATTCCAAAATAGGGAAGATTACGAAAAGGCCGGTGTTTGCATAAGAATTGTAGGAGATTGGACACTCATACCCGCCGATTTGAAATCTGTCATGGCAGAAGTAATGGTAAAGACAAGAAAGAACACGAACTACATAATCAACATTGCATTTGCTTACACAGGTATAAAAATTAGTATAAGTACCTACCTGTATCTCATGGGCATTGTATTTAATTATAAATCAAATAATGTAATTAAGCTAAGCCTGCATTATTGCTGTACAATTACAGCGAGAAATGAAATTGCACGAGGAGCTGAAACCCTACGACAAGCCGTGTTGACTGGGGATTTGGAAATTGATGATATTTCTGAAGAATTACTTTCAGAGACACTGCAAATACTGCCCAGTAATCCAGTAGATATGATTATCAGAACTTCCGGAGTAACAAGGTTATCCGATTTTCTACTGTGGCAGGTAAATTATTGTTTGAACAATATGAATATTTTGCTTTAGTCAGTTTGCAGTTTACATGATGCATGATCTAATTATGTAAATTGAAACATCGCTTAATACTACAGAGTTCTGAGAGTGTCCTCTGCTTCACAAAACGAACGTGGCCAGAACTTACATTTTGGGACTTTTGGAACTGCATATTCGAGTATCAAACTAACTTTCGGAAGATTAATAAGGTGATCTTGGCTTTATGCTCTATCATATCCTCAAAAGGTTTCTGTATTTTGGTATTTGCTAATATTTTACATTTTCTTCCAGGTTTTTCCAAGAAAGGTCAACAAAAGTGGCGACATCGAGGCGAATGAAAGGAAGGGGAAATATATTCAGAGTATGCGCAAAGCAACTTGGAAGACACTCGCAATCGAAGCGGATCTCGATCTTGACGATGAATAACTGGACAACTTCGTGCCGTTCGTTCGTTATTTGCAATTTTTCTAGGTACCCAACCTCGAAACGCTTCGCTATATCTACGTAATATGTAAACACGTATTGCTAAGTTAAAAATACTTTACTATAATTGCTATTAATTAACAAGGCACATGGGGATAAGGTCATAAACAGATGTTCTGTTCGGTTTGAATATATTTATAGCTACGAGGATATTATTAAGTGGTTAAGAAGATACATGAATTCTTGGGTTATTGTTGCATTCCGTGGAAGTATATAAATACCTTATTTAGGTGTCTATCCTTACTCTGTACTACACATGTATTAATTACACTGTCTGTCAATCACACATGACAAACTTCTGTTTTTAACGAATTAACAGTAAACCAGTTTGTCCCTTCTAACCTCTCTCCTGTGCATATTTAATTATGTGCCATAGTTAATTACGGATAGACCTGCAGAATCTTAATATTTACGCATAACTAAATACGTAATGTTTTCTATGTAAGTATGTAGACACCTCAAGCGTGAATATTAGTTTGTGAGGAGGAGATTATGTGAATTAAATATATTGTACCTTTTCCATTGCAAATATCAAACAAGCAATAGTAAATTCACTCACAAACCCACAAGTGTTGCATTATTAGGTATAGCGACTATGTTGTGTATGTATGTATTTCTGTTCATATCCGAGATACATTTCTAATTTGCATGTTATTGTATTCCTAAATACAGGTACCTATTTTTTTATATACATACATAACATATAATTATGGAAATGTGAATAGACAGGGGAGCATTGCGTTTTGCGTTGTCAATTTCACCATTCTAGCCTGTACCAGGACAAAGCATAATCACATCATACTAAATTAAACCGCCTTTCAAGGTTAAGTGGATGATTGGGGAGCGTCAGTGACTTATTTGACCGCTTCTTGACCCGTATCTATGAATTGTGTAGGTACAGTAGGACGAAGCTACTACATATATAGCGTACAAGAACAGAAGTCAGCGTCATGTCAGTCAGAGTGTGCCTTGGTGTTGCGTTGTTTGGTCTCCATGTGAAGGCAGAATGAGACATCTAACAAGCAGTAGGTAAAGTGGAGAAATCGTTTTGCGCCAAGGCTCTTCAATTACGAATTGATTTTGGTCCATGTGCTTTTGTAGAATATCAATTTTGTAATAATTATTATTATTCAGCAGCATCCGCAGCAGCATAGCAAATTAGCACTAGAGCATTCAGCACAGTCAATTGTGATTCAAGGTAGGAGTTCACTAACCAATTTCAATTTGTTATACTTAATGTCATTGTGCAATTATTATTGTTAACCTGTTGGCTTACGAGTTGTGTGATGTTTCGTAGCGTTTGAATTGTGCTACCATATAAGCCGGTGGTGTACCGGTGACCGGTGACCGATATTCAGTATGTCGTTTAAGAAGACCTATGTGGCCCCTTTTACACGCCGCTCAGCCCCACTTTCCGCCGATCTTATTTACTGGAAGAAGCTCAGTGTAAGTTAAAACTTGTTAAGTACCTATTTGAGTTAGATGATGTCATATGTGTATTTCGTATGCAATTTGTAATACATTATCTATTATCTTCATTATCTTCATCATTCAGTCATCTCATTCATGATTGTAGATTGTTGATCCTCGGGGTTAGATACTCTACAAATGTATTGATGGAGCCAATAATATACCTGAATTTTTTATTTAAGGCCCCGATCTTGCTGAAGGAAATCAACTCGATTGATTACATCGATGTGAGCCCAATTGAACCACATTTCATTGCTGTTACTTGCTCATCCCGTGTAAGTGTTCAATTAATGTTAGATTTGTGTATAATAGCCACTTATATCTTATATTATTATAAAAACTGATTGATAAGCGAGTCGCTTTGTTTGCAACACGAATTGTCTCTATCACTGCTTATTATCTAATTGCATATGCCTCCTGATACACTTTACTTACTCATTTTGTGTTGCTTATGAATATCGCTAACTTCGATCTTCTCGTCCTGGATTGTTTGCACATTTCTAAGTATTCATTTAATTTGTATTTTATTTAGGTCCAATTGTATCATCCGATCACGCGTATGATACACAAGAACTACAATCGATTTAAAGAGGCAGCGTACGGTGGAGTATTTGGGAAAGATGGACGACTTCTGCTCGGTGGAAGTGAAGAATCCGCTTTGAAGCTATTTGACGTATCATCCAAGAATTTGTTGAGAGTGTTCAAAGGGCACCAGCGGTTGGTTTAATATATTAGCTACTGTAAAACATACTAGTTTAAGTTAAACTGTGCTGGTGTCCGTATTTTGTGCTTAAACTATTCGTATCTTTATATAGGGCTGTTCATCGATGTGCATTCCTTCCAACAGACAACCAGATTGTCAGTTTCTCTGATGACAAAATTGTTGGGCATTGGGACATGCCTAGCGAAGTATTTCTGCATAAGTTTGAAGGGCATACTGTAAGTTCAATTTGTATTTAGTAAGTAATGTCTGACATTCAAGATCAAATAATATTATATGTATATTACCAGCACTTTTACTAATTACTATCGTAACACTTAATCGTGACTGGGACTTTACACTTTACTGTTTTAGGACTACGTGAGATGTGGATCAACACTGGAATCCAATCCTAATTTAATCATTTCCGGTTCGTATGACCACACGGTTAAGCTGTGGGACAGACGAGAGCAGAAGGAGCTATTTTCAGTTGATCATGGAGCACCGGTTGAAGCTGTACTTCCGTCTCCGACAGGGTCACTCCTATTCACCGCGGGTATGTTTTGCTCATTTGTATAAAGGATCGAAATCTCAATTTATTTGACTAAAATACAATATAGATAACGGTCTCGGCACTCGCTTGGTTTCCGGTTTAAATGAAGGTCGACCTCTGATTTAAATAATATTTCACAGGCGGTACAGAGATCCGAGTATGGGACTGTTTAGCTGGAGGTCGACTTCTTTCAAAAATTTCACAACATCACAAGACAGTTACTTGCCTTCGTTTCGCATCAGATTATAAGCGGCTGGTGTCTGCATCGTTGGATCGGCACGTTAAGATTTACGATATGACGAGCTTTGAAGTCATTCAGACGATTGACTACTCCTCTCCTATTCTAAGTTTAGGAATTTCGGTATGTGTGGTTCTATTAATCTCTCTATTGCGCATAAGTCATTCAATTCAAATGGAATAGAAAACAGTAGCAGAATGTCTAAGGAATTTTTTGTCACATCTCTAGCCCGGCGATAAGACAGTTACTGTTGGAATGAGTGATGGTATCATAGCGATTTCAAGAATGGAAGAAGATTCAAAAGAAATTGAGGAAGAGAAAGCAGCTGAAGTCGTACTTGCTAAACGGAAGAAGTCCAAAGCCTTTTCTGACTTTGTGCTGACTGACTTTGGAGCTATAGAGGGTGGATCCACGAGTACGACAAAATACAGTGGGGCGGGAGCTAATGTGCGTGCTGTCTATAATTGATATTAATTGCTCGTTTCTGTTACAGAGGACCTCAAATACGACCACTATTTACGAAAGTTCCGGTATTCTAAAGCCTTAGACTGTGTAATGAGTGACGTATTTTATCATAAATTACCTGGAACCACAGTTGCCTTATTTCAGGAATTGATTCGGTGAGATTCTTCATCCTAAAATTGAATATGATGGCATCCAGTTCTCGCTGTCGGAATGTTCTTAAACGTTTTTGTTTGGTTTTCAGACGTGATGGGCTTAAAACAGCATTAGCTGGAAGGAAGGGAAAACCGTTAATGCGAATTTTACGTTTTCTAATAAAACATTTACGAAGACCGCGATTTATGAGAGTTCTACTTCAAGTAGCTCATGTTCTTGTTGGTATGTTTTGTAGCACGTTACGGTGTGTATTTGATTTTCTATTTATCGCACTAACTGAAGTGTTACTTGTTTTGTAGGAATATATGCCAGTAAAGTTGGTGAAGACCAAGCGGTAGATGATCTCTTCCTGCATCTTTGTGACGAAGTCAACAATGAAGTAATATATATGACTGATCTAATGGAAGTGCAGGTAATTTTTATCTCCGTTTATCATTGCTCAGAGCATGAATGAAATGATTCTTCAAAAAATAATATGTGTAACATAACTATGCAGGGTTCTCTGGATGCTATAATGGCAGGTGCAGAGGTATCAAAAGGTTTGGAACATCCTTTACTACCGACCACTCATGACAATACCACAACAACTAGGCTTGAGCCCTCGGAAAGTGCCCGCCAGGCTGTGGTGGTCAGTATTTGATCTGGTGTGAGTTGAGATATATTATTTGTAGGTGGTTCAATAGATTGACTCATTTATTTCGGTACTGCAATATGATATGTAGAATAGCCATGCCAATATCAGTGATGAAGTATTCATAATGTGAAATTGGAAGACAATTGGATTCCTATCAAGCTTCTAAGCTAGTTTTTTGTTTAAAATAATACAATATTTACTGTTTCACAATTTTACATGCATGATTTGAATTATACTACTACCTTGAACACCTCAGTGAACCATTAACCAAAATCTAAACATAAAAAGCTATCAGCTTACCGTCTTTTACTAAAATTCATACATCCTCAATCACATCTAAACTAATTAATGATAATTACGACCAATTATATTGCAAGCCAACAAGCGACAGTGTTCCCTGACACTGACAACTCATCTATCTGTTTATAGAGGAAATACATACATAATTACGTATAGTGTGCACATCTCTCAACGGTGGATTCTTTGTCTCTGCATATTTTTAGTTCTATTTTGTTCTTTTAATTGAAAGTCGCAAGAGCTTAGCATTCTCTGCCAGGATTTGTTGAGCTTCTTCTGGAGTCTTTTCCGAAAGTTCTGGGGCGGTCAGGTCACACAAAGACGCGAACTTGAAAGGACGATTTAGAGACGAATGAACCCAGTCTTCAACGTCGGGAGGCGAGTGGCCCGTAATAAGTTCAATCTCTCTTTTGAGAACTCTGCAATAATCGTCCAGCGGCTGTAGTGGAATAAGACTCAATATTAGTTCTTGTAAAGAAGGCTTCAATGTATGTAGCGTTGTGTAGTGTTTAGAAACAAATTAATGCTACAATATACTCATACCAAATCATTGTCTTCATATCCGAATGGATTCTCAATTTCGTATCCGATAGCGAGGATTCCCAGCATACAGAATGCACCAATTCCAGTAATTAATATGGTCCACCATCCAAGTAAGTTTACAAATTGGAAGGGTATTGCCAGTATGTAAAGCCATACGAAGTGGTGAAGATGTAAACTGTAGGCTGTATAGGAATAGAATAGAGAATTTATTATAAGAGGTTTTTTGAATTTGTTTTTAAAATACTGTTTGTTTTATTGGACTGCTGCATACCGAGCGGAACAGGGGTTCTTACAATCCTTTCAAAAGTTGTCAAATTATCAAGTAAAGCACTCGGACCTGCAAGAAATTCAATGAAGGTTATATCCACTGATACTGATATGTATTGTGTCAAAATCAAGGTCACACCTACCTCCGGATATTCCAATGAGGGTTGGCAGCTGACCTAAATTGTTAGAAACCAAGTAGTCCGCATAGGAATTGAGGTGCACTATAATCTGTAGTGGGATATTTGTTGGAGCAAACACATCATATGCCATGAGCTTGTCGGGTTTATTACTCTTTCCTTTTGGAACGTTAGTGTCAATTGCAACATTTGTTTCTGTGTGAGCTGATTGCGTGGTTCTGCGAAGATGCACAACCAGGTCCTTGAGGTCATCAAATTCATACGAGTATTCCTCCCGAAGATAATGCTTCACAGCAATAGCAAAGGCGAGGCAGAGATTGATGGCGGATTTCTTTTCAACTTTATCCTTAGCTTCTGACCCAGAGACGCCGATCCAGATGGATATCACCAGAGAACGAATATTTTTTGTCATCGATGCCCATTGCTGTCGACCTTGTTCATACCTGTATTGTGTTGTAGCAACCAACATTACTCTAATTTAGGGATCTAAGGTCTACGAGGGTTAGATCAAAAGTCCGAGCATTTTACCTGCTCTTTAACATTTTACACACCAAATTCTACAAACCCCGACTTTTGCACATATCTACTGATCATTGATGATTGACCTTGGTGTACTTTATCCACCTAGTGCTAATTTATTATTCAATTTGACGTGTTTATCATTCATCTTTTGATCTGTCTCAGAAAGCAAGAACAATTTTTATCATATATAAAGCTTACAAACCTTCCATTTGCACCGTTTGTTCGAAATCCAAGTAGAAGACCAACTACGAGGCCAATGACCGGAATAAGCGTTTGACCGAAACTCAAGCTTAGTTCAGCGTAAATGTGAATTGCGACTATGACAAGTGCATACACCATTAACAACAATACTTGCCACCATATATGTCGTAAAACAGTTCCCTTGTATCGAAACCACCAAAACAACCTCATTTTGAAATGTGTTTACAAAAAAATTTACTTTCTCCGACCGAGTAACTTGCACTAAACTTCACTCTAATTACAAATGGTTTATGATTATCGTGTTGCAGCTGAAAGTGAGATATTAATAAGAAGTATGATCTCTGATCTGTGGCTGGATGGAATGTGGATTTAGCGTGAGGAGACGAAGATTTGGAAACTTGCTTTGAGAAAATCAAGTTTTTTGCTTTCTGTGTGTTTATTTTGTTGTTTGCTATAGCTTTCAGTATTCAGGACTAAATTCCAGTGGATCCATAAACTGGAAATATATTACTTAGTTGTTTAAGGCTATTCAGGTTCTGGCGTAGAGTGTACAAGCCATTTTTGAGGATTTTAGACATTAGGACATTAGGGCTTAGACAGGAAACTTAAGAACAAGTTTGCTCCAAGGTTGAAAGCAGTTTTCACTTTCAGAGCTCCTTGAGACTCGAAAAGGTGCAGCTCTGTCCAATCGTACAAAATGATTTTATTATCATCACGTTTTGCAGGTTTATTGTAAAATCCAAAATATGTATACAAATTCTTATGTCTACCTGTTTACTTTAATTGAATTATACACACTATAGCTATATGTACTATAGGTACCCCAACATATTACTTTTATCCAGAAGATATATGAATTAGACAAAAAATAGTTTACCTAGGACCTTGTGTGTCTTGTGTGTGTCCACCATACCACAATCATAACAAAATGCGACTCACGAACTACCGTTTATTAATATTTCTAAAAATTAGTTTGAAGAAACCCGTTTCAATGACAAACGCTAGGTGGAAATTCAATAATGTGCTGTATTTTAAATTTTATCATGCATTTTATTCAGGCTTCCACATATAATAATATATGTAGGCATTTAAAAATAAACGTTGAATGTTGAATATTGAAACTGCATTTTATGGTATGGCTGATCATAATTCTGCGTTGAGCCGCCAATATTTCGTGTGGACACGAACATACAGACATAAATGGGAACGCTCCTGTGCTAAATTGCAGTAATAAACCAACTAGTAACCTCAACAAACTTCCAAATTATTTGGTGCAGTGCAATTAATTGTATCGTTAAATCCAAATCTCGTGTCATTACGCTTACGCTACTCAATTGTGAGCTTAAGGTGCTTCTCTAATTGCTAATAAATATACATTTAAATGATTTTGAAGCCATTGAAAAAAATTGATATTAATACCAATAAAAAAGTCAGCCACAAAACCCGACTGACAAAGATGGAGCTGTTTGGATCGAATAACTTCAATCAACATCAGCCAGTGTTGACCTTTCGTCATCATCAGTTATTCTTATCCTCGGTTTGCTAGTGGTATAACACGTGCTCGAGCATTTTCGGCTAGAATTTCTTGAACTTCATCTGCAGACTTCTGTGATAGCTCTGTAGCAGTTAACTTGCAATTAGAAGCAAAATTAAACGGGTGATTCATCGGCGAGTTCAACCACTGAGTTGCGGACGCCGCAGGTTGCCCGGTCAACATTTCCAATTCATGATGCAGGACAGTACAATAGTCGTCCAGAGGCTAAAATTTAAATATAGTATTAGTATCGAATCTTCACGTTAATACACGGTATTCAATTCCAAAACTAATGCTGTTTAATTTAATTCATAATTCAGTTTAATACATATTTATTATTTGAAAATAAACTCTGGGATGACAAATCACGTAAACAAAAATTCTACTAATCATTCAGATAAACGGTAGTGTAGCGCGAGCCCTAGGATCGCCGATGTTATTAAATTAGGGTCAGGTAAGGTTAAGTTTATCCGAAAACTAGCATTCCGGACAAAACTGACCAGAATATAAAATCGGACTTTGCGGATATTTCGGAAAACCTAAGCTATCGTAATTGAACTATAAGTAATCCTTAAAACGCTCTTGATTGCATATTTAAACAGTACGGAATCTTCGAACAACATAAGTAACCAGCTATCTTCTAATCCCTCCCGACAAATAATATGTAATCTCTAAGAAAAGAATCGGAATTCCGGATTGAAAACCGATTAATGGAACGAAAACTTGGTAGATAAAGTTAAGTTAAGACTATAGGAAGCTTTCCTCAACATTACCAGATCATTGTCGTAATAGCCAAATGGGTTTTCTATTTCGTTTCCAATGGCAAGTATTCCAAGCATGCAGAAGGAGCCAATACCAACAATCAGTATCGACCACCACTCTAATTGCATGGCAAACTGGAACGGAAGGGACAATAAGGACATCCAGATGCACAAATGGAGCTGAATGGCAAACGCCATGGGAATTGGAGTACGGGCAATTCGCTCGAAATTGGTTAGACAGTCCAGCAATGTGGTCACTCCTAGAAATACAAACTGGCTAATGAGATACCCTCAATTGTATGACACCATTATTAAAAGAAGTATATCCGTTTGAAATATTTGGGTCCAGCAGCTGCAGCAATATGTTATTCAGGAAGCAGACGCGTGGTCATGTATCTATACTTTTATCTACAGTCATGCTAGATACTTCGTTGGAAATCGGGTATTCCAGCAAGAAAAGTTTCAATACGAACGATTGATAAAAGATTATCTTCGCCACAGCTTAGCGAAATTGAGCTCTAGCCGCGGACAACGCATGCACGAATCTTAAGTTTAATATAAGGTCATTTTAAAACTGAAACTTTGTGTTTTCTGGAATATCAGTTTTCCAACGGTGTATCCTCAATTCAACATGACCAACAAGTGGTTGACCCAGAACGCGGGATCAAAGTTATTGCATTCTGCACCATTCAGCCGCGAAGCCTAATATCTCAAGCCAATACCCACCCTTAAGTAGGCCGTGCTCAACGTCAAAGCCCTTATAATTGAATTACCTCCGATCATGCTATTCGCGAAAGGTCCTTGGACAATCTGATTCTGGAGGGCATGGTTGAGAATGTAGGATTGTAGATGACATATTATTTCCAATGGAATATTGGTTGGTGTTGGAATGTCATACGCTGCGAGCTTCAATGATTTATTAGCTGATTTGGTCGGCGTCTTTTCCACTTTACTGACTTCAACTGGGGCCGCCGGGGTTTGGGGGGAGCCCTTCGGTGCGCTCGACGAGGGTTTTGCATACTTATGGAGACTAACGATAAGGTTTTTCATATCCGCGTAATCGTACGAGTACTCCTCCCTTAGATAATGCTTCATTGCAATGGAAAATGCCAGACACAGATTGATGATGGATTTCTTTTCGACAAGATCAATAGCTTCATCTCCCTGAACGTTGCCCCACACTGTCAAGGCAATACCTCTCAGCGTTTTCGTCATTATCGCCCAATAATTTCTTCCATCATCATACCTGAGCCATCACATGGGGAATGGGGAAAATGCATTTAAGTATTCCAATTTGAAAATACTAAATTAGGTTGCGCCAAGTATTAATTTCTTGGCGTAAAACGAATTTTTCAATTACCTGGAATTCGAAGAGATCGTTCGGATTCCAAGTAACAGCCCGAGAACAACGCCAATTACAGGAGAGAGACCGGGACCGAAAGATATGTTGTACTTCCCGTATACATTTAATGATACAATTCCTGCCGTGAACAACATTAGCAATGTGACTTGCCACCAAATATGTTTTAATATCGAACCACCGAAGCGACACCACCATAAATAAACCATCTTGCTTGTAGATTTACCGTTTTCAGAATTAATGCTCTATTTATTCTGAACAATATAGTATACTGATAATGTGGAAGTTGATTAACACAAAACCTGTTAAAAGTAATTGAAATAATATTATTGCAAGATCCCCACAGAATCAGAAGCATCAGATTCTCTTCCAAACTTCGCTCAACTTGTAAAACTAATATTATGCAAATCTCGCACTGGTTACAGATTGCAGAGAATGTCTTCGAAGAGTACATCCACTTGGACAGGGAACTACTATGAATTTATTGTGAATCTTGGAGGCTAACTATGCATAATATCTGTGTATACAACAAAACTGTGTAATACACCTTCATTTTTTCAATATCCACAATTCTCCAGACACAATAGTGATACAAACAGCCCCTCACTACTGTAGCCTACAGCAATCGCAATAATAAGCGAATACAGGTTTCTATCGTTTTCATCTTCAAGTTCAAGCTCACGTCAAGGCAAACTCGTTTTCCGCTTTCAAACTGAAATGAAATGACGAACCCTTTTACTGGCTGGCTTGAGCATTCAAGCTTAATGTGCTTAAATAGCATAATTCTATTTTGGAATTTGATTTGAATCGATGGGGAAATGTACAGTATGTACTGTACATTGTACATATTTACTTTACTTGCACGCACAGGTATTCAATACTCAACTTTACTTGTTGCAAACCTGATTCTGTTACGCATGTGTCCATAGGTAAAACCTAGGTATGTAGGTGGTAACTCACTATCTCCACCTATAACGAGCTTGGTGTATGTATGTATGTGTGTAAGCATGCATCTTTCTAAGCGAAATTTTTATTTTGCTTCCGCTTATTTGAATTCAGTATTTGTTTACGGTCTCAAAACATATGTTTATTCACATTTCCACAAGTTGTAACTTGTACTTGGCACTGATTCGTAGGCCCGCTAGTAATATTTATCTTAAATCTATAACTAATTTGTATTATATTTGTGTTATTGGAAATTGGTAACAAGTTATTTTGTTGTTGTTAGTACAGTGCAAAGTATAAATGCGAGAAACAAAAGAAAGCGAAAGGCAAGAAAGGGAAACCTGTCGTTAAACGCCTATTACATCGCATTGTATAGGATTACATAATTACAGGCATAGCTCCAGTTTACATACAGTAAGTAGCATGTAAACAGGCGCTAGACGCCTGTATAATCTGTAATTGTTCCTGCCTGGAAATCGTGCCCCGATGTAGTTCCGTGACTTCTATTCCCATATCCGCTTCGATGGGCTTGTAGACAAACAGTGTACAACCGGGAATAATAAGAAACAATGTAATTCTAATATATAGCTTTAAAGGTAATTTTCCTTCTTTTAAGGGTAGGTATTTTTGTTTCACAGGGAACATAAGCTTCTTTAAGAGTAGTACCTACTTTTGCTTCCTTAAGAGTAACTCTGTTTCACAGTTAATATCGGCTGCCTAGATGGTGCTTTTTTACCTCAAGGGTACTTTTGTTTCCTCGAACTATTGCTTTATTGGGTACTTTTGCTTGCTTTATAGGGTACTTTTGCTTCCTTAAGGGTACATTGCTTTCTTAAGGGTACATTTTCTTTAAGAGTAGGTACTTTGCTTCTTTATGGGGACCTTTTCTTTTTTAAAGACCTAAGTACCTTTACCTTTCGAAAGGTTAACTTGGTGATTGGTGCGTGGTGGTGGTGGTGCGTTTATAAGGTACCTGAATGTACCAAATCAAAGGTAATTAATTAGGTACTCAAAGTACTTGATTACACTTGACACTGAATAAGTGGTCACAGTAGTAGTGGTGTATCTATTAGGTCTATATAACGTGTCTTTATAACGATGCTATAAGTAGCTATAACTACGGGTCACTGTCACTGCGCTGCTGTAAGGACGCTAAGTGTCATAAGAGGCATGCGCTGTACCGCAGTACTATAGCAACTCATTAGATGC
>JAQFXY010001021.1:0-13817 GCA_034693865.1 Ceratophysella sigillata | reverse complement strand
GTACATGTATATTTGTCTTTCCTTCTGTCCGAGGTTTTAGATATGATGCGGGACGGGACAAACGTGTAGATACAACCATCGATCTATGAGTTTATATTGTATTATAAAAATATTATATTTTATATATATACTGTAGTATATATAAACTCATAGATCGATGGATACAACCGAATCCCACCCAATCCGGTTTGATGTGGGCACTACTACTTCCAGATTTATAGATTCCAAGAACTTTTGTTTGTTGACAGAATTTCAAAGCCAGCCACGTCACGTAGAGTGCATAGGTTGCCATGAGAATAGAAGTACTTGAAATCGTAAAACTTAGAAATCAATTTCTAGAATTGAGTCGGCAGAACTTTGCAACAGTTGAGAATAGAGTGGGAGTCGCCATAACGTAAGCAAGGAAATGTAGCTTATTCAAACATTAAATGTAAATGTAACCTTTAGTTAAGTCAACCCCTAGAGACAATTACCTAGCCTTTATTTTGGCATGTACTATTACCTATTCTACTTACAGGCTTCAGTCATTGACTCCTACAATTAACCTAAATTCATTTTGCACTTTCTTCGTTTTCTCTTCTCCGTGCCAAAGTGCCTACAGTGTCAAAACTCGGATTTTGTCAACATAGTTTACACCCTTCCCCAAGTACATTGTAGATTTTCCGGTTGTTTATTTATTCGATTACATGTAATTCCTCCCTCTATACTAGCAAAAAAAAAGCTAGGTAATTACCCAATGTCAATCAAAATCTGAAGACCTGAAGGCTTATCTGACTCATTATTTTCACCTATAACAAGCTTATTTATTTTTTGGTGTATGTATGTGTGTAGGCATGCATCTTTCTCTCTGTCGAGGATTTCATTATGCTTCTGATTGATAGTTCTAAATTCATTAATGACGGGCTCAAAACACTTTAAAGATATACATATTTCCGTGCAAGTTGTAACCAGTTCAGTTACACCTAGCATTGATTGGCACTGATTCTTGGGCCAGTTACTCATAGATACTATCAAAGGTAGTGATACTACACACTAATAAACACGACTGCAACTTAGATATTATATGTTTCTCCTGTTATTTAAAAAAATAATAAACAACGCAATGGGGGTACCTTTTGGAAACATGCTGTACACTATATGCACAACGAAGCGCGAGCAGCGTCCACTTTTCTGTGTACTTATATTTATTATTATTACATGTCAATCAACAGCGCCACTTATGTTAATTAGGTTGAATAAAACATACACTGCCATTAATAATTCATTAGTTAGTCACTAAGTACTTTATACTAACATTATGGATTGAAGATTCCGATTCCGATTAACTCATTCATATTTCATTTCGAATGAATCATCCATTCTAGCGTATTCTACTAGTTCCAATAGAATCAAACGCTCAACCGGCATTTCAACAGGAACAGAGTATGTTATGTACCTATGCAGGTATAACTATGTCTGTATGAAATGAATATCAGCAAATCCTAAGTTTTGAGCTTTTCAGTACCAGTAACCACGCCAAATGTATTTACAAATGCTACACTAGTTTGTAGTTTCGATGGAAAAAATATATCCTGACAACACTCGAACAGCTTACCAAAGATAAAATCACAAGCACCGAGACCGGCGGACGTTGCGCAAGGTTACAATTTACCATGTCGAAATGCTACTAAGTGGAGGCCCTATGACTATGAAGCGATAATTATACCTAGACACTTGAGTTTGAATTCTCCTATTAATTGTGTATTTGTTAAGTACTCAACATGTTACTTTGTTGTTTGTCTGAATGAATCGATTAGATACTTGACGCCAACAACACCGGGACCCGAAACTATCTTCCCCGGATTTAAACTGGCCTTCATTGTCTGAGCAGATTCTATAGGCGAAAGAGCTCATGATATGATGTCGGCTAGTGCATCGATTCCAGTGCTCTTGAGGCTCGTCAGTGAGACTACGGCCATCGTTAATGTGGCTGGAAAAATTGTACGAACAGTACTCCACACGGGAAACCTTGGTGTGGTCGACAAAGTAAGTCTTACTGCTACGGAATGACAGCAATAATTCGATTGAATATTGGAATCTGAGTCGCAGGTGCTTAGCTATTTGTTGCTATATTTTAACCTACAATTAAAGATCACAGAAGAAAATAACCATATTCCGATATATGTAGCAATACAATGCTCTAAATATTAATGCAAATCTTGGTTTTCAAAATTAACATGATGTACATTGAATATTGTTTAGGGAGTCAATGACCTCCAGACAAAGGCTGATCGATGTGCTCAGGAGTACATCATTTCAAAACTAGGAAGACAATTTCCCAAAGCTTGCATAATTGGAGAAGAGCCAGATGATGGTACTATTGAGGAAGGTTATGATGAGCTCATTGCGTCCTTGGGACAATCCGACCTTCCTTTCCCAGAAATTCTCGCTCTCCAAAACATTCCGGAAAATATTTCCGCAATTTCTGAAGATCAGGTACGGTTGCTGTAAAGGAGGTACCCAAAATAACGACTCAGGTTCATTAGATTGGATCAATCTTCAACTGAAAATAGTACATATTTCATCCTTTTCTTGATTCGCATAGGTTGTTATATGGGTTGATCCTCTAGACGGGACCAAAGAATTCTCGGAAGGTAATAAGCAGTTTAGTTTCGTATTGATATAAGCGTAGCCGTGTCCGCAACCGAAATCCCCACACTACAATATTCCTCGCAAGCAGAAAAGTAGGAATTGATTGGTTAATCAAGCTTTCTTTGCGTTCAGGTGCGACTGAAGGAGTCACAGTATTGGTTGGAATTGCGGTTGGCGGAAAGCCGGTTGGCGGAGTTATTCATCAACCATTTTATGAAAAAAATGGCGGTGTTGGGAGAACAGTTTGGGGTATTCCTGGAATGGGTAGATACGGTGGAATGAATGTTACCCCACCTTCTAAGGATCGACTAAGAGTAACAACAACCAAGTCCCATTCGAGTGCTCATGTCGAGAAAGCATTGCTGGCTCTGAAACCTGATGACGTTCTTAGAGTGGGTGGAGCCGGTCACAAAATTTTATTGTTAATGGAAGGAAGAGCCAATGTATACGTTTATCCTACCGCCGGGTGTAAAAAATGGGATACATGTGCTGGCGAAGCTGTTTTGATGGCGGCTGGAGGAAGTCTTTCTGACATGAATGGAAAGACATATGAATACAATAAAGAAGTAATAAATCAAAATTCTATAACTGTTGCAAATTATTAATTGTGCCGTTATGTCTGTATTTCTAACCAATTTGTTTTATATTACAGGTCCAGCATATAAATGCAGAAGGTATAATTGCTACTGCTCCTGGTGAAGATCATCAGTGGTATGTAAATCGGCTTTCAAAAGGATGAAAACTTTCCTGGTGATAGTTACTTGATGTGGCCGTGTATCTCATCAATGATCATGAAATCTTATGCCGCATAATAAATCGAGCTTTACAAGAACTGAAATGGGTACTCACGCATCTGTATTTACAATTCTCCACTAACAAAAGCATAAGTTTTCTTATCTGACGATAGCATATAATTCGCCCGGTCTGTCCCCACTACTGTGGCTAGACGAGTAGCGTCATATTTACAGTATAACACATTTACACTGCTGTTTTTTCGTTGGCGTACTCTTCTGTTTTGAAATCCTTCCTATAATATTGCAACGAAATTCCAATTAGTTTTAATTTCTTAAATTCAAATCAGGTTGAATTGGAATCACGGATTATACCTACCTGTATTGTATTGCAGAGCTCGGAATAAAATTGAGGGTACTGGGGAAGCTGGTAGAAGATAATGTGACCTATTCCCTTTAGTCGAAATCGTCGGAAGAAATGGGCCCGTTCCGTATATACCATAAAGTGATTTTGTCCATGAAAGAATAGATCCCTGGCTCGGGCAACTTTTTTATCCTATGATACGATAATTGAATTTGGAACTACAATTATTGCTAATATCGGATACTTAGAGCAAACGCTCGCTTGCACATAACAAATTGGAATAACAGTAAAAATAAGTGACGAATGCTTACCTTGGTATACTCACAAATCTGAACGAAACTTGTTTCTTCCTTTTTAAAGTAATTTCTGAGTCGAACAAAATCAAAATAGGATGACACGAAAATCATAGTATGGCTCATCAGCCTTCCTTTGAAATTAGGTAAAACCTTATTCACGAAATATTCGAATCTAGCGTCATTAGCATTTGACAAGGACGTACAGTCAAATTGCTGGAAGACCTATAAATTGGCATTGGAGAACAAACATTGTTTAGTTCATATAGCCGTAAGCATAACTTTTAACTTTGTAAATATTTCAAAGATGTTTGCTTTCACAAACCTGAGGAAGCTGCACATTTATCTGTGAAATGCTTCCCTTGAAAGTAGAGTTAATGACCTTAACAAATCCTGCATAGTTCTTGCAATGTCGAGAAAACAGTGCAATATGCTCTGGACAAATCAAGGAACTGAATACAATAGACTGACAATAGAATTTAGTCAGACTATCTAGTGCCCATGGACGAATTCTTGCAAAATCTGTCCCGTGTGTTGTGACGGGTTGCAAATGTAAGTGTTTCATCAAGTGAAGAACATGATCCCAACTCTGTAAAGATTTTCCCAATACTTTTAACAATCTTAATGATATTTAAATTACAGATGATAACGTGTAGAATGAATGTAGAATGGACTATTCCGATTGGAAATCTATATTTGATGGTGTACTTCTAAACTTACTTGCATCAAAAATACATCGGCTTGATCCACAATAAGGATTTCGATGGATGAGAGAAAGTCGTAGTCACGATTCCTAAAAGGGATTACAGAAATACTATGAAGAAACTGACAATTGACACATTGTCCAGGGACTCAGTCCGTTAACAGCTATTCTTACTTTTCTCCTTCAGCTCCAATAATTAACCGTAATCCCAAGGGAGATGCAATTATTATATCTGAAGAGTAGAATCCTGTGTACAACTAAAGCGATATGGAAAATAGATAAGTAAAACGGCGACAAGTATTAACAAAGGAGTAAAAGTAATTACATGGCTAAAATTTAACCTTGATAATCTTCTTCGTAATTGCGAGACCGATTTTGAAGTTGTCATCGACATTTCCTGCAAATGTTGCCATATAGTCATCTGGTTTGGGGTTTGTCTTTGGCATGAACAATGTTTCCCCGCTGTACTCATCAATAAATCTCTTTTTATTTTGCACGTTGCCTTTTTCGTCTTGCAAAACTAATGAAATTAGAGTTTTCACAATCCTGAAAGAGAAAGGATTAATTTGTTTGTTAAAGTCCCACATTGAAGCCATTATAAGCACTCCGACTCCAAGCAGAGTTTTTATTTACGTGTTGGGTTGGAATTTTGTATAGTTGAAACATTAACACAGAAAAATATACCTCAATGCTGTTTCCTTAAAAGGGGTCAATATAAGCACCTTCGGTCGAACAAATCCTTGGTCACGATATTCCTCTGGAACTTCCACCTTGTTTACCAGTTTCGCATTATGATGAACTATCCGGGTTCTTGTTTTGAGAACATGATTCGCCGCATGAAGGCAATATGCCTGTTGAATTATTTTTAAAAAATTAAGGGTGACCATCTCGGATCGTGTTAGCAGGTTTTATAAGAACTTACCAGTCTAATTTCCTCTTCATTTTCAAAAGTTCTTTGAGGAAAGTACATGTCTTGATACTGCGTAATCAGGGAGAGAATCTCGTTCTGTAGTGGAGTTATCGGTTCCTTGCAATTCCCTTTGTCAATAGAAGCCTGAAAATATAAAGTTGAGTTAACTGGAATTGGGGTAAAATGAGTCTAAATAACCACGTTACACAAAGTACTTCTACATACCTGATTAGCTAAAGGTATGGTTGGATGTAATTGAGTTTTTATAAACAGCGACTCCAGAACAGGATTACTTGACTTATTTCCAACAAATACACTTGCAGGTGGACGGGGAATTTTAGCAACTTTAGCGTGCTTAACGGCAGAAATATCCAGCGTCCCGATACTTCTGGAAGGAGTAGGTGATACAACTATGTCTTCTGTCTTGAGGCCTATGTAATGGAATGTTTCCAATGCCGGCCAAGCATAGGTTATTCGACTCTCATATGGCTTCTCACGATTTAATAATAACTGCAAGTGGCTGGGTAATTCTCTCTCAAAATGCAGCAGAAATGGATCTACCTCAGTTGCGCCCATGTCACTCTCCTGAACGACAAAATATTATGCTGGATTAATAGTAAATAGCGTTGATTTTACTTCGTCGACAATTTGTAAAGAAAATCATAGAATTCTTATACGGACAGAACCGGTAATAACTTCATGAACCATAAATCTAGAAAACCTACATCCAGAGCCTCAGGGTCCAATTCAGCTTCATCGATAACAGTTTCCTCTGCAAGTTCAACCTCAACTCCTGACTCCTCCTTGTCATCCACATCTAGCTCATTGTTTTGAGGTGGAATATGAGTCTCTAGCTCATCCGGATTATTCACATTATCATTTGGACTGAGTTGAAGCTTAGTCGTTCCTTGTAAATCCAGTTCTTCGTCTTCACTACTAGATTCAATTTCTTCGGGTTCTTGTTCCTCATCGTCATCTTCTTCACTCTCACTTACAATTTGAACTTCCTTTCTTTCCTTTTGTCCTGTGAAAATAGACAGAAGCTCACTGTATGGCGTAGCTTCCTCCTCACTCTCTGAATCGTCTGAAGATTCATAAGCCAAGTGAGCCCGGTTCTGCTGTCCTCCACGTCCTCTTCCACTGTATTTAGACCGTGACTGCTCAAACTTTGATTTCTTAGAAGATGGTCCAAAGTCATTCAGTTCGTCAGCGGGATGTACTTCTCCAAATTGTCTTAAGTGAGTTGTCTCCTTGCGAGAAATGGGTGGTCTTCCTCGGCTACTCCCTCTGCCTCGCCCTCGCCCGCTTCCCCCCCGTGACCCACCTCGCCGAGCTCCTCCACCTCCACCTCGTGACTCATTTCGACCTCGACCTCGGGCTCCACCGCGGCCACGACCCATCTATCTACGATTTATTTACAATAATTTTTTTGTATTGGTTGCCTGTAAACAAATGAACAACGAATTAATCAGTAATTTTCGCTGTTTGTAGGTACTTAAAGTTTTTTAAAGTGATTACATTACCGGTTAGGTGTTATATTAGTTGCTCTTACCGTAGAGACTTATTACACGAGTGAGTGGGTTACACTTTTCAATTTTGGTAACTTGTGGCATGTGGACGTTCACTTCACCGCTTGTTGGAAAGTTATGTTTGACACCAGACAAGGTCAATAATAGTAACTGTTGACTGTATATTATGATTTTTGGTTTGTGTCAATAATAATGAGATTGTATTGTGTATTGTCAGTACAAGTAAAAGTACACTCAATTGTGAATTATAAGCACGTGGTGCATGGTGCATTGCTTTTGCTATTGATCGTTGATCGTGAAAGTCGGCATGGTCTTTATGTAGTAAGTTTTCAAATTGAACGCAGCCACAGAACTCGGGATATGAGTGGACAAGTAGGAATATCATTTCCCGCTCTACTACATAGATCAGTAGTGGATTATCCCGCTACTTTGCCTCTTCTGCTTTGAAGAGTTGAAAATGCATAATAAGTAAAGTACACGACCGACCACGACGAGTTCATCGAGTATATCGAGACTTCATATTGTCAAAACTACGTTTTTAGAAAGCCTAACCTAACATCATTATTGTAGCTTCTTTGCGCATTCTTCGAAAATCCACCCTTACTTGAATTCACGCAACACATTTGTGCACTTTTATTTTTTATCTTTAATGAATTGGGAATTATGCCGTGATACGTAGAACACAGGGCTTCATGTTCGACTTATATACTGTCGAACACTCCAAAATTGGTCCGCTGTTCTGAGTCACACGACTGACTACCAATGTTAAAGAATTAACCAATCAGTGTTTTCAAGACATTAGTTACTACGTTACGTATTGCGTATTCTTTAACGTAGCGAATTGCGTGCAGGTACTTCATTGCATGCGCATTGTGAAGAAAATGCCATTTCGCAAATAATTGTACGTACATTACACACATAGTATTTACTTTTGAACTAAATGTAATACGGAATGATTTTAATATCAACTGCAACTGCAGGTTTCATTAAGATCGACGCATAGTTTAAAATAAAGGCATAGGTATCTACTTAAGTTTGAATTGGGTAATACAGAAATACACAAGCGTTTTATTTTCAGCTAAGTAGAATGTAGAATGTTGTGAAAGTAACGTTCTTGGCTGAGGCAAGGAATATGAAGCCTATTGCCACTTCCCAGATCCATAGACTTTACTAATTGTTTGATTAGTATATTCAGGGTATTTTAGGTATTCCTAAAAACGCGATCGATTAATCGTGAGGCATAACTAAAGTCAAATTAATCAAAGCAAGAAGGTGACAATATTGCAACAAATTATAAATTCCGAGTTATGGTGAATAGTCAATTAACAATTTTCCCACGAGCGTGTCCAGAAGGTAACTTCCTCGCATATAAGCTCCTTGCGTATCGTCAAACTTGGAAGTGTGATGAATTACTGGTTTTATCTGAGTGCAATCACATAATTTAAAGTTTGCATTGGTTGTCAAATGTTCAACATTATTTTATTATTGTTATTATTTATTTTAAGGCAAGAAGAAGGTCCACTTCATCGAAATCTTATCTCCTGTCATGGATTCCACTTTCTTAAAACATACAGTCCAATAACCACGCCGGGATCGTCAATATTGGCGATGAGTGGGGAACTAACGGAAGTAAATTGACCTGTCGCACGTTTCAACTGTTTGTTTAGCTCTGGATCATTTTTTCGGGTCAATTCTATAATACAATCGTATCTGTGAAACAAGTGAAGATCAGATCAACCAAACAGAGGTACTCTGTGGTATATAAATACAATATATCTCATCAGGATTCATTTAGTTAAACTACCGTCCAGTAGACCGAAACCATCATGGATAGCATCCTACCAATTGTTTCTCATTCACAGAGTAATCCAAATTATTCAAAATAGTATGCCTTATTTGTCATTTTGTTCTTTAACTAACTCACCGCGGCCGTGACAATAAACTCTGCATGAGCCCCATTCCGCTGAACCTGGCAAACCCGATAAACTTCATCTCCTGCATTTATTGACCCATGGACCGCTGTACCATCTTTCGTCACAATCCCGGCAAAGTCCCTCCCCAAGACTAAAGGGAGCTCAATATTACTTCTACCTAGCCAAAACATTTCTCGATCAAAACTTCCCCAACTCTTTTGAAAGCACTTATTTCAGTGTATTTAACCCATAGTCCTTTGAGAAATGGAGGTCAATTGGATTCACAGTCCCATAACTTTGACCAACACATCCTTAGGGTCTCATAGGTAAGACATCTTGGCGTTTGAGTTTAGTTTAAGTTCTGAGGGTCCGCCGTCTAGTTTTTGGATTTCCTTGACTCATTTTCAACTTTTGCTGGACCTGGACGCTTGCTGATTCTGAACTCGATTTAGTCTCTGTAAGTTTCCTCTTATTGGTTTGATGATGATGTTGGGGGACAATTACATAGGTTGATCTCGCGAACTATGTACATAGCTCAAGCCTTAGGCTCGATAAAACCTCGCGACAGGGCAATTATTGTAAGTACTTTTCTGCCCGTGCTGAATATGACACAGGTGCTTTGTGCTGAAGCGGAAGTCTTAGGTCAATAACCTCTTTGGTGCAAACGTTATTCTAAATGACTTGATTTTTTATTTATAAGTAATATTATTGCAAACCACGGATTCGCGCGATGCAGAGCGGAACGAAGTTTCGCACTTGTTATTTATACATTTTATTCGTGATCGATCACTGATCACGCGAAATAGTTCCACTCCACTTCAATAGTTGGTAATTCTAAAGTACATTTTCAATTTTCATGATGAGGGCTTTGTTTATTTCCTAGATCTCGTATCAAACGGTGACAAAACAAAACGCACACACACAGTTGCCCGTCCGCCTCCATTACAAAAAGCGCCTAATTGAAGTTGATGATAAGAAGATATGTTATCCGCTTGACTTCTGGAACGCCCGTCTTCGGCTTCGGGTTGTGTCCGATACAACAAGGGGCAACTTAATTATTCATGGTTAGGAAAATGACTGATGTAAATAAGTAATAAAAGAACATTTTCCAAATTCGCTATTTAGCCGCCTTGTTTTCATTAATCTTAGTCGGTTTAGGTGTATCGTTTTTTTTTTAAAAGCCGTCTCGAGATTTCGTGGCGTGATTGTGTTGCGAATTGCGACCAGCGCAGCGGAGGTAATTATTACATACATAGCATCTAAATAAATCCGTAAATATACTGCTGCTCACAACGACTTGAGAAGGTAATTCACCTTTCATCTTCACAATATTTTATGGAATAATTCAATCCTTTTACTGGTAAAACGGATGTATCGTATTTTGCTAATATGTATACAAAGGACCCCCCAGCTCGCTCTATTTTGCCGTATTTCAAAAAGCCTAAACAAAAACAATAGCTGTAATCTGAAGGAGCAATTATTAATACTTGCTTAAGAATACCCGCTGATGATGATGGGGTATGAGGTACAAAAACTACGAATTCCAGTTCTAGTAGCTACTGATTGAATGGAGGTAATGCTTATTAATTCGGGCATTGCAAAAATATTATGTTCACTCATTGACCCTTTGGTTTTGGTTATTTAACTCTTTAGCTGCTTATTCCTTTGGATACTTTTTGTTAGATTCTAGATTTTTAAGCACAAAACACAAAATGTTTAATTCCAGAAGGCGTATGATCAAATGGTTAAAAGTAAAATTCCGCTCAAGTTTAACCCGGATTTCTATTTAAAAGCTAACTGTGTTGGTGGATGTGGCTGATTACGAAGCACAAATGGGCTTACATGCTATTTTACCTACGCTGGCGATCGCGACTACTGTTTCAGCAGGTATGAAGTGCTACATTGTATAAGTATGTTGGAAAATCTCAACTCGTTTATTGAACAATTTTCACCGTTTGTATTAGAACCACAGTGCTCACATAACTTTGGATGATAACTTTGATAACTTTGATACTTTGATGATTGATGGTTGATAACTTTGGATAACTGGTGAACTGTACGAATCAAATCCATAATTTATTAGGCAATCAGGAGTCCCCCATCAATAGCAACAGCCTCTCCAGTAATGATAGAACTGTCCGAGCTGGACAGGAAATAAATTAACTTGGCGGCATCGGAGAGTTCAAGCGGTTTCTTAAGTGGAGTCCTTTCCAACACCTTTGTAGCCGCTTCCCAGATTTCAGGATGGTCAGGAAGTGTTTCCTGAAGGATCTGCGTGTTCATCGCAGTTGGACGAATAGCGTTGACGCGGATGTTGTGTTTTCCCAACTCATTTGCTGAGCACTTCGTTAACATGATCAAGGCTGCCTTGGTACAATGGTACGTCGTGTTCCCCATAACGGCAATCGAGTCACCCTAGATTAATTAACACGCTACATATGTATTATTCACGTCCACGTCTAGGGTTGTGCACAATAGTACAATATAATAATTGAAATTAATATGTAGATGCTCATACAAAGGAGGAAATGTTGACTATGGTTCCACCACTCAGCTTATGGGCAATGACTCCTTTGGCGAAGAGTTGCGTCATATTATAGGCCGCTTTGAAGTTAACGCCAAAGATTCTAAGTAGTACGAGAAATACAAATGTTTAGCTCTGTAATCTTTGAATAATGTTTGAAATGGGTGAAATATCATATATGTACCTTGTTTGATTTTGAAAGATACGGCAGTAATCGATAAATAATTTATCGATAAATACGGGACGCTTTTAATTTTTAAAGTAGTTAAAATGTTTTGCTACGTTTTAACAGAACAATCTCTGCAGACTGCCGACACCCTTTTTGCTAAGAAGAGTATTTCGACTTCAATGCAGTTTTAGCGTAGTAACAGGGGTAACTTTCACACTAGTAAATGCAATTAAATCAACGAGTTTCATGTGAAGTAGGTACCTACTCCAGCTTTACCTATCAATAGTCGCTTCTGTAACATCCAGGAAACCTCCGATAATAATTGCAGCATTATTTACAAGATGATGGAGCGGTAAAATGGCCTCAACAGCCTCCCGGGAAGCATTCCAGTCGAGCAAATCCACCTGAATTAGATTGACGTTTGGAAATTCAATCTGGAGCTGCTTCAGAGCCTCTTCATTCCGGTCTAGGGCAAATACAGTCGCTCCAGCTTCGTAGAACTTCTGAACAACTGCTTTTCCCAAACCTGCTCAGGTATTTATTGATATTGTGAGATTAGAGATTTCCATTCCATTTTTTAAAATCGTAAGTGAGACTATTATTCACAAAAACAAACCATTGGCTCCGCCGGTGACCAAAATACGTTTTCCTACAAATTCAGAAGTCATTGTTATTTCTCAAAAAATTGGACCTAATCGACGTAATCCACCTGTATGATTCCAAACCGAATCCAAAATGTAACTGGAAGTACCGATTTCTATCTCTTAAAGCTAAACGCATTCTGTAGTTATGCATAACTAATTTATGCAATACTCATTTGATACTAGCTGGCCCAAGAATCAGTGCCAAGCACTGCTCGGTGTAACTGAACTGGTTACAACTTCCACATATGTGCGTATAACGTGTTATGAGCCCGTTATTACTGAATTTAGAATAATCAATCAGAAGCAGAATGAAAACCTCGACAGAAGGAAAGACGCATGTCTACACATACATACACCACAAAATAAGCTCGTTAGATAAAAATTGTGAGTAAGATAAGGCTTCAAGGTCATCAGATTGTGGTTCACTTAACTAATGGTTACATGTTACATTAATATTTACGTTTTGAATAAGCCACATTTCCTTACTAAGTTGTTACGGCGACTCCCACTCTCTATTGTTACAAAGTTCCTCCGATTCAATTCTGGAAATTGATTTTTGCAAATTGAAATTGCGAAGAACCGAGAACCTATGTATAAGTGTAAGTACTTTTATTCTCATGCCAACAACCTATGCACTCGGCGTGACTGGTTTTTGAAACACAACAAACGTTATTGTCAACAAACAAAAGTAATTGGAATCTGAATCTGGAAGTAGTAGTGCTCACATCAATTCGGCATGGGATCAGGTATTAGGATAAGATTTATCACGCTTCTGTCCAGTCCCAGTACCGTTCGTGAATCTTCGGACAGAAGGACAGAGAGAAGCGCAGATAAAAGGACAGATAGATACACCACACCACAGAATCATTAACGTTGTTATACTATGCAGGTGATTACCACCGCACGTGTTGTCATAGCGTAGTGTGCAAATATGATACAAAATTCAAGGTTGCATGTTACAAATAGTTCAAGTGAACTGCGTCTGTCACAGGTCACAGTTGACAGCTACATTGAATGGAGGAGCTAAAGCGTCTTACACTTACATTACAAATTACAAACTGTGATTTAAGTCTGCAACTGTATTCATGGTCGTGCGTGAGACTCACCACGCTTTGCTATTACTACGTTGAATTTCCAATAAAATGCTCTTATAGAATCATAATCATAACATCATAAGACATATCATTTAGGTGCTATCGCGGATAAAATTGTAATAAATAGCTGGCACGCGGAAGTATTTCCTAGAGCATCTTCAATCTTCAAGTGCAGACAAACCATAACCCCTTCTAGGTCATAATCCCCGCAACTACAATCCCCGCAACAATAATACCCGCAACAATAACCCCCGCAACCGAAATCCCCGCACTACAATAATCCCCGCAATACAATAATCCCCGCAACAATAA
>JAQFXY010001020.1:0-13819 GCA_034693865.1 Ceratophysella sigillata | reverse complement strand
CGTTCATCTAGATCGCCCGAGTATCTTCGGAGGAGATAGTGTACATACATCCAGACATCCATACATACATACATCCATACATACATCCATACAAAGTAACGATTTTATGTAAATGGATATAGTCTTGTGTACTTACAATTGTAAAGCAGATCATTTTATACTATGTAGGAGGAGGTAATCTGGAAGTAATTTATACCAATGCAATTTACTGAATTGAATACATTAGTATGGAATTCCATTTCTCTTGTAAAGGCTTCATTACTCCCGATTTGGATAGCACACAGTAGTGCAGTGTGTGCTCATCTTCAGTAAAAGAAAAGTTGTAGAGATTAATACGTCCTTGAATTAACCTCCACGTAGTCATTATTCGGAGACAGTGCATTAAACTTGTACCTGTTTTTTGTCAGGCATTCCACATAATCTATTCCCTTCTACTTTATTTTATAATGCACTGGATTCTCCACAATAATAATGCTGCAGTATGTTGAGTTTCTGCGTCGACAGCAATTTATAAATAAAAGCAACCATGAATTGAAATATGTACACTCTTGTGGGCTTGTAAACTCGATTCCTCTTCGAATCACACATGTCACCTTCTAGACTTACATCAGTAGTAACCGCATTGACTTTCCAAGTGTGTACGTAATGGTCAAGGTCAAGGTCGATAGAATAGCAAAATTATTTTAGCTCAGGAAGCGTTTTACAAATTATGAAATTATTATATTTTGTATTTACATTCATGCAAACTAGAGCTCAGATGCTGTGAGGAGGGGTGAAAGACAGATTGATTAGACGATGATGATAATACCGAAGGTGCTGAATTACAGTTTCATTAGGTATGTATGGTGTGATCATCTTGTCTTACATAAGCTTTGTGCATGTTGAATGATGACTGATTTGTTTTGCGGTTTTATTGTTCTGTGAATTCTTTGTATATAATTGTGGGTGTTTTGCTGGACTACACGAGTAATACATACACGACATTAGTAATACTTAGTTTAGTTTATCCATAAATTGGTTGGCTATTGCGGTAACTCTTCTTGAGTGATGTAATAAATGCACAGCACTATGTTGTACGTACAATAAGGAAGGGGCGTTTCTCTACATTATAATAAAGCTTTCATTCCGATTGTACATACATAGAATAGAGAGTGGTGAATGCCTTGTTTGATCCAGCCAGACCAAAGTTCTTCAAACCAACAAAGGCTTGTAAAATATTTTCTATTTTCGATTGTTTGTTCCTCCGGTTCATAATCATTAAGTACCTAAATAACATACTTATATTTGTTGTTCAGTTCAAACTTCAAAGATAGAGTGTCATCATAGTTATTCCAGGCAAACACAAGCAAAGATAAATACTTGGGTACTTAATAACGTGTCCATCGTCCACCAGTTCGTACAATACACAATTTATTAGCTACACCAAGTATTGACTCTAATTCTGGTTAGTTCTGAGGCATTTTGTAGTTGACTTATTTAGTTGCATCGTAAAGTACATAAAAATACGTACATATAATAATATCTCGGATAACGATATCTCACGGTCCTCTCGCATGTCCTAATCTGTATGTTGTACTTACATGTGTCGTAGCTTGTACCTAAATATTCGTGAATATTTCAGCTAAATATTGTCGTTGACGATGATACTTTGTGAGAATGAAGATGGTTATCACAGGAGATTTAAGAAGCGAAAATGAAAATATAATTTTCAATATCCATAAAACCTAGTTGGAAATGTTTTTAACTTTAAATCGGGAAGTCTTGTTCACTTTGTTGCTCAAATATCCGATATACGATTCCTCAATTACATGCTCGGTTTGTAACTCCTTTTAAACAAGCCAATTGAAAAATTGAATTTTTGATTGATAACGGACCCAAGTGAGCTGTTGTCAATTGTTCCTAGATATCCGTTCTATAACAACACTTGAGAAGAGTATAATCAATAATCATTTATTGTTTAAAATACTGAAGTAGCCGACTCAATAAGTGCCTGCTGGATTGGCTTTATGCTATGCTGACGCTGAGCTGCTGACGTGAAAGGTGAACGTGACTGACTCTATTTCCAATTCTTTTATCACTTGCAGTTGTTGGAGTCTTGGTCCGAGTGGAATAACCAGATCCAGTTCCATTCGTTCTCTCAGCTTTCAGCAGACAGGTCGTTTCTTCAAATTAGTTCTGCAACGGATTGAAACACAGCAGTTTTCGACAATGGCTTTGCCAAAATGGGGACGGTAAGTATTCTGATAAAACAGATTATCATTTTATCCAAGTACTTTAATGTCAACTGTCGTTTATTATACATTATATTTGTCCGGTTTATTCCGCTCCATCTCATCGGTTGTCCTGATTACTTCTGACAGTTTTTGCTGTCTTCTTCTGGCAAAATGAATGTCGCGATTTGAGTCGGTACCTAACTACTTTGTAACAACATGAGTGGGATTACCGAGAGTCGCTGTAACAGTGTAGCAGTGAAAGCTGTCTTATTCCAATAATAAATGTAAACGTAACCAGTAGCTGAGTAAAATACAATCTGATATGAAACACAGAATCCGACTCATTATCTTCATCTGTAACGAGCTTATTTATCTTGTGATGCATTTGTGTAGGCTTGCAGCTTTCTTTTTGTCAGGAGTTATTATTGTTATAATTGGTCGTTAAAATTTCAGTATATGCGCGCTCGCTCTAAGCACTGATTCGTGGGCCGCTAGTAAACTATAAAAAGCTAGTATTTAGTGTATAGAACAACTTTTAGTTCATTGCGTACTATGTATAAGCATACTGTTTCAAACCTTAAGTTGTATTATTTATGAATTTTTTAAATTTCAGTTTTCCATGCCCCGTCACAACATCAAATACCTTCGATCTGGTGAAGTACGACACCGTTGTTGTGCTTTCCCATGACATCAAGCTGGTAGAAAGCTTCTTTCCGGAGCACTACGGCCTGCTGAACAAGCAATCGCAGGTATGAATAACATTACTCGTAGAATTATACGGGAAAGCGCAGCGTCATTAGACAGCGCATTACCTAACTACTGTGTTTCCATATTCTAGTATGATGCAACTACTGAAAAGGAAGCTAGCGTGATTCCATTGCCAGTGGGCACCACACGTCTGGTTTACTCACCGGTTCAAATTGAGAACGATTTTGATGATATTCGGTCTTATTCAGATGCCGCATCAAAGGGTATCAAAAGGTAAAGAGTTCAGTTCAAACCTGTACCTGTTATGGCTTTGCCAATCTGTTGCGAGTTGTAATTTGTGATTATTAAATTCTTAAACAGAGCCATCAGTGCCGGTTCTAAGAAGGCTTTGTTGGCGGTTGTTCCTCACGAAAAATTCCCTGGAGCGAATTTGGTGGCACTGTTGGGGGCGTTCGAAACCCTCTACGTGGTAAGCCTTCCAGGCATACCTATCTATTTAGCTCACCTATGTCATTTTTCATGCAAAGATTTTGATTTCGTTTTTATATTATGACATTTTTGTGTGGAAATAGCCTCTTCAGTACCGAGAAGATGTACCTCTAAAGGCGACTAAGCTTGAGGAATTGGGAGTTTATCAAGACAAATCTTCTGCTCTTCCTGTCGATCGTCTTGTCCAAGTAGCTACTGCTCTGGAAGCTGGACGGTAAATATTCAGAGCTGTTTTACTAATTCGAATACAAAAATATGTTTTATCAAAGCTTTACATTGTATTCCATGGTATTGTAGATTTGTAGCCAGAGATCTTGGTGGTGGTGATCCGGAGAGAATGGCTCCTCCAAAGTTTGCTGACTACGTTCGCCAAGTGTTTGCTAACACCTGCATTAAGGTTGATGTAGTTGATGACGCCGATATCTTCGAGAAGGAATATCCTCTATTTGCCGCTGTAAATCGTGCATCTCGCGGTAAGTACTCGTTGTGATCATTAAACAATGACCTTGAGTGAGAAATGAAAACGATAAAAATAGCAGTTGTTAACCAGTTTGACCTGATCTCTTGTTGAAGCTTTCTTTCTCCATATATTTGTAATGTTTTGCGTTACGCGATTTTTATAACGCTTTACGCTACGCGGCGTTGTACAATCAAATAAACATGACTAAATGACCCATGACGCGGGCGTTGAGCGTATTACCCATTACCCATGTATTCCTCACAGTATGCAACCCTTGTGCGAAAGCATATTTTTAAATTAAATTAAAATAACCGGTATTTTAAATTGCGAGTGTTACAGAATTGTTCAGCACGTGACCATGCTTCTGTAAATCTAGTCTAACACACTCAACACTCCCGTATTAGTAAAACTACACACAGCTAGCCATGAAAAGCAAAAACAGATATAATCTATTTATTAGCAAGTACTTCATCTGTCCTATTTTGAATTATTGACAGGGGTTGAAAGACATCGTGGAAGAATCATTTTCTTGACTTACACCGGAGAAGGCCCGATTACGCGTACTCTTTTGCCAGTCGGAAAAGGAATCACTTACGATACTGGTGGCGCTGACATCAAGGCTGGCGGAATTATGGCTGGCATGTCTCGCGACAAATGCGGAGCTTCTGCAGTTGCAGGATTATTTCAGGTTAGGAATCACTATTTTCGGTGTTTATATAATACATTTTATAATACATTTAAGTACTTAAATGTTCAGCATTTTCACAAAAAAAACTAACGGTTATATATTTTCTTTAGACTTTGGCTTTGCTTCGCCCAAAGGGCTTGAAGGCCCTCGGAATCCTTGCTGTTGCACGTAACAACGTTGGAGAAGAGTGTTATGGTATGTACAATTTTAAGAAAATTAACTTTATACGTTTATCAAAGCTATGTTATGCAGTGAAAAGGCTACTGAAATTACAAAATTACACACAAACACATATTTGTAACAGTGGCTGACGAGATTATCACCAGTCGCGCCGGTCTGCGCATTCGAATTGGCAACACTGATGCCGAGGGACGAATGGTTATGACTGATCTTTTGTGTAAAGTAAGTGACCTCATCAGAACAATTGATCGTATTTGACGTATCATAAAATGGTGTTAATAATTTATAACGCAACATACCGAGAATGAGTTTTCGCTAAGAATACTTAGGTATTATTCTTCGATAATCGAATAGTCAGTGTCGATTGCCGTTCTATTTCCATAAAATTCTGAATAGCCACTGATATCATTTGAAATTAGGCTTTTAATACTTTCAATTTATATTTCTAGGCGAAGGAAATGGCACTGACAGAAGTCAACCCTCATCTGATGACAATCGCTACTTTGACTGGGCATGCCTGTCTTGCTGTTGGAAACTACACCGTAGGTTCACTTTATTTAAAGTTCATTTTGTCGCTTATCCTTCGAAAAACTATCCAACCGAATTTTATTTTATCTTCGGTTTGTATGCAAACCGAAAGTATAAGGAAACGTTTCCTTATAAAAGATTCCGAAGAAATCATTTGGATTTGCCATTCTTGTGTGTCTGCATGTCGCGGGTGCATGTTAAATTGAAGTTTATCTAGGAAAAATTCATTTACGTTGGCTGTCAGGTCTGAAGTAATGAGTAAATCAATATTCTAATTTTTTTTTCATTTTGCTTTTCCGCACCACCCTGTTCCGCTAGTTGAAACTGGAGACTACAAAATAAAGTCTTGCACAAAGATTTGAAAACTTTTGCTATAACAAAGATTTGCTTCAATAATTTCCTTGTTTTCATAATTGTTAATTATATGTTACCTGATTTTCACATATGGTGAAGTGATTACAATACCCTTAGTTCTGTCAAGTTACTTTTAACACTTTTAACGTTAATTCGTTAACATTGCAGCAAAACCATGATAGCCAAAACCATTTTTTAAGTACACTGATTTTTCAAATGTAAAATTGTAGATTTTTGAGAATAACGATCGTTTGTACTTCTACGTTGATTGGCATGTATTATTTGGACTTACTATCTGACACAACAAATTATAATAATCTCATTTCTGTACAGGCGGTGTTGGATAATGGACCGGCAAATGCTAGCAACTTTGCCTCACAAATCCAGAAATATGGCGAGGCTTTGGGTGATATGTTGGAAATCAGTACACTCCGGCGTGACGACTACAGCTTTGTTAAAAGTAAGCTTACGAAAAAGCCATTGACATTTTATATGTATTGAGATTCATGCTTTCCCATGTTGGCTCAATTTTAAATTTAATCTTTGTTCCACGTATATCTCATGATTCATGAATAACAAATGTTTTCGTCTTTAGGCAGCGCTGATGGAGAGGATTTGTTGCAATGTAACAATGCTGCTTCATCCCGTACTCCCCGTGGCCACCAGTTTCCAGCCGCATTCATGGTTCTTGCTTCCGGTTTGGACAAGGTACGATTGATTCTTAAACGGATACAATTACAAATGTTTGCCCCTGACTTGTTTTCCACTGGATACATTCAGCTCAAACCGGTTTCTGCAAACAGCTTTCTGTTTCTGAGAAATGCTTATATAAGTATCGTCACTTTTTGTTGAGATTTATATATTATAGTTAGTATTCATAACGTAATAGGCCAAAAATTATGCTCGGTCAGTGTGCACGCCGAATAAGCAAGATACTAGAGAAATTTTAGTTTGCTATATTGATTGTAATCAATCTGTAAGTAGTTTGAAAAAAATAATCACGCACCGTATATTCTCGTAACGCACGAAGCTCAACTCGTGTGCTGCGATGGCAAAGAAACTAGAATCAGGATAACGTCCCAAAGTGGAAAACAGTGTTCACCCTAAAAACTACTAAGAAGTTTCTGCTTTTTGCCAATTTAGCAGCTAAAGATGTCAATATCGTGTTTTTTGCCAATCTATTTATGCGCACACCCTTAGATCTAATTTACCGGTGATTTGAGATTGAAAGTGGATCGTGCTGAAGCACAATGTGAAGTGTTGGCGTAGTGAGGTGTTAGTGTTTATATGTATTACTGTGTCTATAGCAGCTTGAACAATGAAGCAATGCATTTTATCGCAAGGAACAATTTTTACTTTCGACTGAACGGACTTTGACTTTGAACCATTCAGATTACCGGAGAAACAACTAAAACTAGTCTTGAGCATATATCTGAGGCTCTCCACGCCCTGAAGTCCTAAAACATTATTTGTATGGATTTAACATTGTGCGAATTTCCGGATGTTGCATTGCATACTTTCAGAGTTTTTAATTTCAGCACGAGTGTGTATGTATGTAGTTAGGTTATTGCCTTCCCCGATGATAAGACCTAGAGGACAAGGCTAAATCATGTTTTGTATCAACAGAAAACACAATGCTCCAACCATAACTATTTATTTTTTGCATTATAACAAAATCCATAGTTTATTACATTTTGGCGTTCTTGTAGCAGAGATACACTTCCATAGAGGATAACGACCGTACTTGAGAGGAGTGTTGTATCATTTCCATATCTCCACCTGCTCAGCGGACTCACGTAATGCCTAACACTCCTCGTTTTATCCATAAATAAGAGAAGAAACACAATTAATAGGCGTGAATTGCGTTTATCCTATAATATGCAATTACTCTTGCCTTCTTATCCACACTAATCTGCACATTGAACATGAGCCGAACACTGTACACAAACGAAGCCAGGGATTCCCTGTCGACTCGCCCGTTTCAGCTCAGAATTTTGCACTTGCCTTGAGCTAAACTGTGTAGAAGCTTGGGGGCGGGTCAGTGTGTAATGTGTAGCATTTGCATTGTGCCAAACTGCGGTAATTGAACCTAACATGAGCATACTTTGATTTCCAACAGCATGGACTCAAGAGTGAAAAGCCTTTGAAGTATTCTCACTTCGACATTGCTGGCTCAAGCGGACATGTTCCGGATGTTCCAACCGGCGTTCCAATTCTGGCCCTGGCCAATTTCGCCTTCCTGGAAGACTTCCTGAAGCAAAGCTCTTAGAAACTGAGCCCGTTTTTCCACATATCTCGGTAAGATAATGCTCTTAGTTATTTCTGCCTATCAAATGCTCAAACCCTTACTTACTTTAGTTTTCTTGTATCACACTGTAGTGGTGGCGGTAGAAAAAGAGAAAGACAATGGAGGAACCCATTAGGTTTTATAAATTATACCACATATATTGGTCTGATCCTGAAACTGAAATCTTGTACAATAAAAACTGATCCGATGAACAAATAATTCCAAAATCCGCTGTGCTCATAGTAGATTATTTATCGGCATGATTTTGATTGAATAAAAAGTATGTTCCAAAGATTCCAAGTAGAGCTGCATTGAAATTTATTGAATCTGGCTTGAAACGCTCCCTAATCCCTGTACTCGAACAAGGAAGTTTGTAGTAAATCCTGAGATGAAATCCAGTTTCGCATGTACTGCGTGTAACTGCGGGAAGTAAAGGGATCGTGGGATTTTATCTTGGAAAGAGCATTACGTTAAGCATGGGCTCAGTGGCGTACCCAGCACTTTGTTTCAGAGGGTCCAATCCAAGGGAAAAAGTTGATTTCGGAAAATCAAAACTGCAAATGTGGATTAGAACACAAATTTTTGCCCAAATTCGAATAATCGCCCGTAGGTAGGAATTCGATTCCGCGTTATATTAATCTTGTAAACAATTAGAGAGTCGACTTTAATTATAGGCGGTTTTGTAAAATAAGTAACTGGGTTTCATTTAGTTACTGTGTTATGGACGATATTTTGCTTGGCGGCTCCGAGCGTATTACCAGTTCCAGTGTCACCAACTGAATTTGACATAAAGTTATGTTAGGTTTCTTAAAAGCCACACGAGCTTCCAATTGGGCTCTGGGCTTATAGCTAACATAGGCTGGGTTAATGTAATTTCCGGTTTTTGTAGCGCATAACCGCACTAAAATACATAAAATGCATCGGAGGCAACACTAGAGTTGACGTCCATAGCCCTTACTTCAACCTGCTTGTGGAATATGAAGCGCCAGATACTTTCATTGATTCATTTGGATAAAATGATTTTTAGCATGTAATACTTTCCCAATAGAGATTGTGTAAAATTCTGGAGACGCCTGTGCATGGGCTGAAGCGTAATGGTAGATGTGGTGGTATGGTGGTGAGTTGAGCTTGAGCTTGACAAGGTAAAAGACGAGTTTTGTTGTGGAGCTCGAGAAAGGGATTAGACGGAGGGAAGGTGTTGATAATATGGTTTGGAAGTGCAACGTATTGGAATGGAGTGAATATAGGTCGAGGAGTGAATGACTTTATGTGCAAAAGCAAAAGAGACTTCCGCACAACTGATGGAAACAAGTGTGGAGCCTCTCCATACTCTCCCAATACTTCCCCGTGCTTCTGCCCGTCTTCTCTTCCTTCCATCTCGCTCGAGTCCTGGCTTCAATCCACCATCAGCCAGCCTTCTTAGTTAGCTCGTCCTTTAACTTTAACTGGGAATGGAAATGAGCTATCACTTTTGGTTTCCTCATGCTCGCTCTTCCTTCTCAAGCAATAGGCTCACAATTCGGAATGGAGCAGGATGGACGAGGAAGACGTTTTTTGGTTTCTCATTAGTTCAATTCGTAAATCAGTCCATTTCTCCTCGCTTTTAATTTGGATTCAAAATGCTTTTGTTAAGCGTTCCATGTTGAAATATGCTTATTATCACAATCTTAAATTGGCCAAATTGATCCTAACATGACTTTCGGTGGGATTTAGCTTAAAGTTTTAGTAATTTTCTATGCTGATCAACTTTACCACGCGCACCAAAGCCATGTCTCCTATGCTTGACCCCGAATCGGGTCACTCGAATTTACTCTCAAGTTCAGATGAATTTTGGCTTTGGCAGGATATGGATGGAAAACTGGTGTATTTTATACGCTGAACAACGTTCTAACGGACGCCAAAGCTTAATCGACTCCTTGACCCTTAAAGCGCAGCGTTATTTAATATATTTACTCCTTTTTCTCTAGCTCGGGCCGATTCATTTAATTTGAATTGTATTCAAAGGCGTTGGCATTGGTTTTTTTATGAATTTCCTTGCTTCTTAAATCTAAAACTTAAATTGCTGGTTTTTTTAAGTGTATATCAATTCAGTAATAAATCCAAGCGCCACCGTTTGGAGTTTACACTCTTTTCTTTTGTCGATTTATTTAACAGGATTTGAAGTCAAAGGCGCTGGCTTGGGTTTCTTTAAAGATTCCATTGTTTCATACATTAAATTTTATCTACTCTCGATCTATTTGTCGCAGAGTTCAATATTAAACCTTAGCTTTTGTTGCGAACTTTTTGAAATTTCAAGCACAATCTGATAAATAATCATTGCTAAAATCAAAATTTCGGTTTTTAAATTAATTTTATTTGCATTTCAGAGTGCTTTTGTGGGTTTTTTAAGGACTCCCTGCTTTATTGAATGAAATTTTAATTTCACATGCTTGTTTTGTTCTAATTTTCTCTAAATTTAAACAAATCCAATGGTCTTAAAAAAGGGTCGAAGTCGAAGAAAGCTTTTAGGTTTTTACACCCGTTTCATCGTAAATTTAAAAAAATTCAAATGCTCCATTTCAGTTAATTTTTCTCACCTGAATAATACATATATCTCAAGTGGCAGTCACTTTTTTGCTCTCACAGTTCATTTGTAGACTAATTTGCTTTGATTCAAATAGATTTTTTCCGTTTAGGTTTGAAGCTTTTCCTTTAGGATTCCCCAGTGTATGATTTTTTTAAATGACATTTTAATTTAAAATGCTCCTATTTTTCTCTAACTTCTCTCTGATCCCCATAATAAGATGGCTTTTGCGCCCTCCTATTCATAGTTCAATTTAAGTTAGACTCAAAGGCGCTATACCCTGGCTTGTATTTTATTAAGAATTCCAAAGTTGACTTAATGAAATTTTAATTTAGTAAGCATGTTTATTTTTCGTCGGTTTTCACTCCGATTTTTGCACCATCGCAGTTAGCTTGCCGTTTAATTTAATTTAAACTCACATTGTTGTTGGGCCTTGGTTCCTTTAAATTAAATTTTAATTTAATATGCTTAGATTTATGCTAGCCGAATAATAAAACGGAGGGTTTCCTTTCGGGTTTTGCATGTCATTTCATTTGATTCCGCTATGGCCTGGATTCCCAGTTTCTTAAATGAAATTTTAATTAAAAATGTTCCTTATTTCAATTTCTCTCGCTGTCACTAAAAAATCAAACGGAGCTTCACCTTTCAGGTTTGTGCACCCTCACACAAACAACCCAGCATTCCGCAGAGACATAAATCCCAGAAGTTGAGGATTGAGAATCAGGAAATGCACACTTTTGCCCTTTGGAGACAGGACAGGACCCTGTCCTCAATTATTTTGCCATATTCTCATCAAGCATCATGTACTAAATGCATATGAGGTCAGACTGAACTTATGCGTGTGTTTAGTGGCTCCGTTCCTTGGCATACGATTTTTAATACTCTTATTCTCTCCCATGAACTTTCGATCGGGATCAGGACTCCCTCATGTTATTTTTTTTCTTCGTGCTCGTCCTTCTATCTTTGATCTGATTGAAATGGAAAGCCTCGAAGAGGAATTTGAGACGTTACGTTACATAATTTTTCAATGTATTTCTCTCTTGTTCCTCTCTCCGGACATTCAACTCAAAAGCCTCTGATAATCATAATACAAGAATTAGAACTTCGTTTCTCTCAGCTTCACTCTCCGCGTTCTAATTAATGTTCTCTTTAACTTTTAATTGGGAAGACTCTTCTGCTATGAACGGAGATGTGTCGATTAAAATGCACAAGCCGGCTAATGGATGGACCAAAAAGTTCCCTGCAAAAATCTTCCGCCGTAGAAGCTCTTGGAAATTCCGATCAGGTTACGCTAGGCTAGATATCCTATTATGGCAAAGTTAGGTTAAGTTCGCTACAAGCATTTGCAATTTAATCGATCCAATTTATTAGCCTGATCCATTGCGGGGGAACTCTCACGAGGGGATTTTTTCTTCATGGACCTTTTTCACTGGGAACCTTTTCGTAGAACACAGATGATGATAGTTGCATTTTTTTGGTACAAATCAGCCCTTGTCAAATGCTGAAGATGAGGAAGCGTTCCTCTATATTCCATCTAGGGATTGGATCCTGCTTTTTGAGTTGAGGTAGTTCCGAGTATTTCGTATTATTAAGGTTAAACAGACCGAAGTAGCATATATGCTTGTACTAGAAAGTAGGAAGGTCAGTTAAGGATTCTAAGCACGTGCACAAAGTAGTTTCAATAAGTTGGGAACGGAGGGCAAACAATTCCATGCGTAAGAGATCCATGAAAAAAAAATTCCCTTTCCTCGGAAACTCCCTAGTTAGAGATTTTTTCGCATATATCTTGTCATTGGATTCCTAATCGCTTTTTCTCTCGCACGCATAAAGCCTTTCATTCATGTTAGATTCCAATCCAACCCTTCCTAATTTTTTGTATAATTTTTGTCTTAACAATGAATTTATGAGAGCGTAGTAAGGTTACAGACTACAGATCTGACTGGATTGCACAAGTCCTTTTGGCAAACCTGGAAAACCGAGAAAAATGTCCTTACAACAAACATCCTATTTCAAAGTTTTTCGAAGGGTTTTGACTTGTTTTATTGGCCAAATGAGTGTCAAGGTTCATTATTCATCAAGTATTATAATATGTTTAATTCCTGTTTGGTTTAATTCATTCGTTTGATTCTTCCATTTAAAATAGTTTTTAATGTTGGATGTCGTTCGCTAATTGGATAAAGCTTTTTCATTTTGCAAAATGGGTGGACAAAAAATGAAATAAAGTAAACTCCTTGTAATAAAGACGCTGTTTAAAAAAAAACCGGAGCCATCCCGGGATTGCCACCCTGACCCACCACCACCTGTAATAATTCCTGGATTCATATCTTAGACCATGAATCCTACACAACAGGAGCCGGGAGGCGTCTTGAGCCTAACTCTGCTCTTGCTCCACTGTTTGTAAGGAACACGGAACTCGGAGTCCTGACTCAGAAGAACCGTTGTCTTGTTCAGGCTACACGCATGTCCCCTGCCTGCCTGTCAATTAGAGAAAGATAGCTGTAAAGCTGCTGAGCTGATAAATCTGAAAGTGAGGTGGAAGGCAGGAAGTGCTGGGTTGTCCATGTACAGATTGCCATGTATGGGTGGAGGAACAAGCATTGTTAGGTTCTAATAATAAGGAAACCCAGTCCGGGTTTACATTGTTGTGCCCAGGCAGCAGGCTGGAAAGGAGACCCCCTTCCTCGCATCAGCATCTCAAGTACCGTAAGACGCTCGGGTCAACGGCCTTCAACGCACACACACACACACACACTGCCTTCCGTGAGGAGCAGAGCGGCCAGAGGAGAGCTCCATAAGAAACCTCAAGAAACACAAGATTACGAGCAAACCCACAATCGAGAAAACGAGTCAGGAATATATAAAAAATACACTTGGAGTTTACAGTTATGTTTGGTTCTCTGTGCATGCAGAAGAAGACGGAGAAGAAAGTAAACATGAACTCTCTCCCCTTGTTGTTTCCCCTCCAACCCTGCCATGGCTTCACTTCCCTTCTTCGGCCGGAGTGTGACCGCGGATATTATTCAGATCTCTTCTCTGCGTACAACCAGCCTCACAACCAATTGCCCATTCCACATTCCACCAAGCCCAAGCTGGCTCTCTCTAATAAGATATCCACTGAGATTCTTGAATAAAAGTATGGCAAGTGCCATACATCGTTGGGAGTCGCTTCTTATATTTATATATTTAGGTGCCTACACGAAAGCACGGTAGTGATTGCACAGGCGACCTACCATTTTGGTAGGTCGCGTACTCCACTGCAGTTGGTGCTCTACCGTTTTTATTTTTCTCTTTTTGGTAGGTCGTCTACTGAGGTGCGCGTGGATTGCGTAGGCGACCTACTTTTATGCAT
>JAQFXY010001019.1:0-13829 GCA_034693865.1 Ceratophysella sigillata | reverse complement strand
TGATTTTTGCATTATGCTTTCCAGCATAAAATAAATTGTTGAAACCTAGGGGTGAGGTACCGTATTGTGTCCTTAAGTCCCAGGTGAGGTATTTATTACGTGACAGACAGACAGGCAGACAGACAGACAGATAGACAGACAGACAGACAGACAGACAGACATGGGCATCCCATAAGACATTTCTGGTCTAAAATACACTAATTATTCCCAACAGTATCAATATTATGTATTATATATAAATAGTTCTAAGGTAATATTGACGCATACAATTTGTGGTTTACAATTCTTTTAAAAAAAACTTCCAAATTATTAATTGAAGGAAATAAAAATTCAACATAAAAAATTAGTGCATCCTAAAATCACCTAAAAAGTCAGAAATATGCACTAAAACTGTGCAAAGAGTGCTGAAATATGCACTTATACTAGTATAATCAAAATACGAAAAAGTACCTATATGCTTTGCAATAAAGTCTTGAAATACACATTTGCAGAAATAGGCAGTATAGATTTATTTGGATTTGGATTCTTGGTTCCGTGGAGTTCCCAAGTTTATTCAAAGTACAAAAAACATACATTTGAAGGTAACTTCGTTCCCTATACAACACATCAATCTGAGAAAGTGCAGATAAAAAATAATTTTTTTAAAATACGAAAATTGATAAAAGTCTTGGGAAAAAGTATTTGTTGTAACAAAAGTACTCGTGAAGATAGATTGCCCGACCACCTGAGCCTAGAAATCACAGAGTTTTAAGTTTTGAGAACTAATGACAATGACCAATCTTTAAAAATCAATTAAATACATAGTTCATGGGCCATAAGCTATAAGCCTTTGTCATTTTTCTGGAGGTGACCGTTTGTAGCATGGGAAAAGTGGGGTGAATGGAGAAGAGCGGGAAGAGGCCTGGGTCCAAGATCTCCCTCGTTCACATCTGAGGCCATGCCAGAGCGAGGCAGAAGAGAGAAGAGCGTAGAACATAGAAGGAAGCACACTTCTGTCTTCTGTCCTTTCCCTTGTCCGTGTCCCTTGCCTGTCTGTGTCTGTCGCTTGACCCAGCTGAGTGGACAGCCAAGGTCCATCAGTCGTCTTGAGCTCTCTTCATTCCTAGTACAAAGACATCATGAGTGGGCGAGGAAGGCGGAGGAGCTCGGCCGGGCCGTCCTCAAGGAAACCATCTACTTCTACCACCAAGTGCCCTTTCAAAGTTCAAGAAAAGGTAAATTATCCACCTGTCACTATGACATAGTCCCACCCATATCCATGTCACATGTCAGTTGGACGAATCCACCACACAATGTTTTGTCTAGTTTACACTATGTATTGACATGATGCATGAAGCAGCATTGCAGCATGTCCACAAATTACAAAGTCGGGTAACGCTTACGCGACTTAGATACAGGGTGACAAGATTATAAGAAAATGGAAAATATTCGTGGCCGGAGAGCGGCACTTGTCACGTCGAACGTGCTACACGTTAGAATGTGAGCACAGGGGGCATGGTCACTCGTCCTACTCTTGCATTGTAACGGAGTGTAGGATTAAATGTTAAATCCTTGGTCCTCTGGAACTTTCCCGGTTTCAGTGCCAAATCACGAAATCGATAAGGGTGAATAGTTTCATTCAGATGTCTTTGACTACACACAACATATATAGGTCGCGTTATAAGGACTTTAAAAGCACTGACGTCGACGACCGAGTGAAAGTAAATAAGTTTTAAGCCGAAATTTTTCGAATTAAGAGCCACCAGCTGGACAATAACTTACAAGTAGTTAGTAAGTTCTCAACAGAAACCCGACTCGTGTTGAATACAGTGACAGCTACTACACGATTAAGCATGCATTCAAATGGTAGGTAACCTAACTATTTTTAGATTAAACTGGAGCTTTTTGAATATTTGCAGGTTTTGTGCTACGAGCCGGATCCAACCAAGTACCGCGTGCTTTATGAAGCAAAGGTGAGTCCTGTCCATGTCCAGTAGTCCCGTTCCACATTTAAGTCAGAATCAAGGCTCAAAGCCTAATGTTGAGTTTATCTATGGTGATGGTGATAGTGATGTGTATGCCTAATGCATTTCTGCTAATTGTGCGACTTATGTTGTATTGGTCTTTTGTTGTTCAGGAATTTGAGAGGATGCAACAGCTAATATTTTGTAATAAGCTTTTCGTTCAAATTAGCGAGTTCCATATGGCACAGGTTTCGCAATGTAGAATTTAATTTAATTTATATAAAGTAGAAGACGAATTTTGAGATTAATATTGTGCAATTGGGGGTTTAAAATGAAATAGTTTACTTCGCTCAACGCCTTAGAGTCGGAACCTAAGTACAACACTTATATATTTGTGCCTGTTCAAGCACTGCCTTAAATAAAATACGTTGTTCCTTCGCATAGTGAAAGGAGTATAAGTATAACAAATGCTAAGTTGTCGTGCAGCAAACTAATTTCATTTTGTTCTCTAAAAGATTCTGAAGATCGGGAACTATACTACCGAGGGAAGGATGGCTTATGAGTACCTCATTCACTTTCTGGTAAGTTATCCGCTTTAATTCTGGGTCTTTTCTTAGCCAAATTAGCTGCAATTACTGAGTATTTAGATATTTTGATATTTTTGCATCATTGGTGTATTTTCTTCCAGGGTTGGAACTCTTCGTGGGATCGCTATGTTACTGAAGATTTTGTTCTCAAAATATGTGAAGAAAGTAGAGAGTTGCAGAAGAAGTTGAATGAGGATGCTGAAGAATTAAAGAACGCCGCGTGAGTTGTTTTACGAGCACTGCATGTTGCATGTGTCTGAATTCCCACTAAGATATTGACAATAATCTAATCCAATTTAATGCATTGCTAACATTTCTTGATATTTCATTTACGGATACATCTGCAGGACAAAGCCAACTCGACGTAAAGGAAGTTCCAGGACTTCCAAATCTCCTAAGCAAATAAAAATTGAACCAAAGTCACCACCAATCCAACCTGAGCCGGAAATTACTGTGTGTGATGGATTGGTTATTGTGAAACAGGAGAAACCTGAGAATGACTCCTCAGAAGACGAAGAAAGAACAATGCCTGTTCCAATTCCTATTCCTGATCTAATGAAAAGTCAATTGATAGCGGATCGACAATACATTCGTGAAAAGCGGGTACGTTGTTGTTTGTTGTGCAGGTCAGACATGACATACCAAAGCAAATTCAAGCTAATACTCAGGAATAAATTATTACATTTCAGTATGCTACTCTTCCTGCTAAGCCCAATGTAGTCCAGATCTTGGAAGACTCTGTGAAGTACTATGGACTAGAACAACTGTCAATCTTGAACAGGAAAAGAGCGGAGAAGGACAAGGGTCGTTCTAGGACCTCTGCTGCACAATCAAAAGCTAATCAGCTAACTCCAAATGCATCTCCACTGACAGGGAAAGCTACGTCCTCCCCTTTGGTAAAGACAACGGGCAAAACTCCAGCGGCATTGGCGGAGGAGAAAATTCGAGAAGAGTTAACACCATTATTCCAAGATGTTGAAGTCATGAAGGAGGTTGTTGATTCAGTGCGGATTATGTTTGACTTCGTTCTCCATCAGGTTCTATTTTATCAGGGAGAGCGGGATCAGTTCGTTCGATGTTACGAACAAAAACTGCATACCCCATACGATACCGTGTTAGTCCCTAAAAATATTACTTTAATTGTCACCTATTAATGATGACGCGTTTCTATACTTCATGTGTAAAGTTCTAGCCGTGCAAAATCCAGATACGTTGACGAATTAATAAGAAAGCTTGGCATATTAATTTATAGCTAATGATCTGTCTTCTATTCAATGTATGCTGTAATTCATGCATATCAACATTGACTGAAGCGAGGAAAACGGATCGTCGGGTATACATTGTATAGTGCGGCAGCAGGATCCTTTGTAGATCGTCGATTCTGGGTTCTGTTCTGCTCAACCTTGGCACATGACGGAATAATTATGTATAGTATTTATTTGTATATATTCTCTTGTTGATCACAGGTTCCGCAAAGATTTTCCGGATTCATTTGTCATGTTTGACAGTGAGCTTGAAGCCGATTCTGAGGTCTTCAAGAAAGGTATATAAATTACAAATCAAACACTGAATTGTTTTGGTTGACGTAGGAATTGTATGGCTCATTATTGTCCCCTCCCACTTTATTTTTGTTATTCTTGTCAAGTTGGATTAGGTAATTAGAGAAATGAGAAATGCACTGTTTGATCAGTTCTAGTTATGAAATGGTTAGGCTTGGTTTGCTCTTTTGTCTTTTATGACAGCCTCGGCTAATCCAAACTCCGAATGGGGCATAAGTTAGAGGCGACTGCGGCAAGCCGAGATGTCCCAGTCATGTCTCAGTCATGCTGTTATAAATATATCTCTACATATATTGGAAGGATAATGCTGGAATTATTTCTTGTTGACAATGTTTTATTCGTTCGTAGTGGCTAAACCAAATCGAAGTAAGAGTGACAGACCAATGAGTTCGACTTCGAGGTCAAGGAGTTCAGCTCCCAGAAGTTGCAGTACCAGAAGTTTGGAGATTGGAGATTTGCCGTCAACTTCTGCCCAATCTCTTGGGTATGGCACTAAACCCAGATTAAAAAAGAACTGAGAACCAGACAATAAGTAATTGGGGATTTATTTTACTTTAGAAAGGAAACCAGGAATGGAGGTCTTCAGTCCGATATGGAAACTATCGTACTTCCTACCTACAAGAAAACGACTGATGACTTTGTAACCAAGTTACTGGCATGGAGAATGATGCCCGCTTCTGCATATGAGTCCGACAAAAAGCTACCGTCCTTAATGTATGGACTACCCCATCTCTTTCGTCTTTTTGGTAAGAACTTCACCTATTTGTTCTGGATGGTTGTGGTCGGAACTTTTCATTTCATAGGCGTTGAACAAAGGGCATAGGTAATTTAATTACTGGTAGCTTTTACATTTACGTTGGAACACATGATCTTGATATTGATTGACCTTAACAGTAATTAACTTAACAGTAATTGAAATTGGTAATTGATATAACAGTGAAGGCGCCAGACATTTTGGGCAAAGCCACTATCGCCAAAAGGCGTTTGGGTCGCGTGGTTTTCTACATGAATAAATTGATTGGGTAAGTACGTGGTGCTATTTATGCTGTATGATTGAGATGGGTATTAAGTAACTAATTGCATTTGGTACAGCCTCATCGATATGCGATCTGAGTATGGAGAGCATTTATATGAAGCCCAGCCGTACATCGAGATGTCCTCCATCAAAGTGGAAGTTGAGGAGCCTGCTCTTAAGCGAAAGCTTGGCAGAGGTAGACCCCGGAAGTACCCTCCAAATGAATCCAAGTAAAAAGCTACAACACAATTAATTCTCAGATGATTTTTTAGTCTTAATTCACCCACTTTGGTTTGCTTTAAATTTTTGCTGGTAGTAGTTTCTTCTTTACAATCATGTTTAATAAAATGTTATTTTAACGGGGGAAAGTAATAAATTAGTCGTTAACGAGGTACCCGTTCTCATTAGAATTATAGACACCGCTTGACGACACCCATTTAAAAGTCAAAATGTAATCACACTTTAAATTTCGCTATTTCTCTAGCTATTTCTCTTTTTGATGAAGTTAAACTTTTTTCGAGCATTAAGCCTATGTCCAGCGAAGTAATTCATAAGAGCTTCAACGAGAAAAGTTAATACATATTTCAGATTGTGGAATCTTCTTTTGCCATATTAGTTATAATTTTGAAACTACAACTTGAAGTACTACAAAATCCGGGCGATTTAACCTATTTCCAACTCCTAGACCTCTTTGAATTCAGCGTGCGAGAGTAATTTGCGTACAGATGTATTTAATATCTAAGAACAAAATATTTATGCATTAATAATACTGGAACAATGTTGTAGTACTTTAATTTCACGTTTCGTTCAAAGTTCATTTAATTAAATCTATTGGAAGGGTTGTCTTTTGATTGCGGCTCTTATGATGGTGTCGCTCTTCTGGGGTGGAGGCATGTCAAAGTACCTTACCAAACGCTTCAAAGCGTGTGCACAACGTATTATTACGTGTATTTTACCGTGAAGGATCTAAGTTTTGTATGTGAAGTTGAGGTTGATGGAATACCTCAGGGTACATAACTTTAGGCGAACTGCTTTATTTAGTACTAAAGATATCGTATGGAGTGACCAATAATCAGTGACATGAGAACTAAATTCTCTCGGTGGACTATTTTTTGTGATCTGGATCTGTAAGTGCTATAAAATGCTTGTAAATTCAGCTCGGAAAGTGAATTATGCAATATGCAAGAGTTAGAGTTGAAAGTAGTTAATGTGCCTGATACGGTCGAAGTATACGTAAATGTTTTCTCCACCGAAAGGTGAACATTTGGAACTTGTAATAGAATGACGGAAGAGTGGTCAAGTCATAAAACATTGTAAGCTGTCTGTATGGAAATCTCACAACTATGCTACATATTCCCCGTTGTCAAATGTTCAATTAATTCTATTTTATTTAACCTGGTGATGTACCAAATTATGCTTTACTACGGAATCCTTTAATGGTGGTTGTATTGTCTTTAGGTAAGTAACCAAAAGAAAATTATGACTGGAACAAAATAAAATGTATTATGATATTATATACTTTCTACAAATCACATGGAGTACAAGTAGAAACGTAACCTCAAATTCATATGCTAGTTGCTGCGGTGTCGCTAAATTCCGATTCGTCGCACTGAAACAATACACTAAACAAATACTACAAGTTTTGACGACGACGACTACGATGCGGATGTAGCGATGAGCCAGGCAAAGACAACTCCGTGTCAACTTTAGGCTTCCGCCTCCAGCTTTCTCATCAATTCTTGCTTAGTGGCACTGAGTCTTTTGACCTTATTCTGAAGTTCTCTCAGCTCTTCGGCAGTATTAAGCCTCTCAATAGTTTTTTGCAGAGTTTGTTGGAATGACTTCTGAGCTGTTTTGAGAGAGGGCGAGGTTAAGATCCCAAACTGCTTCGTGGATGACTCCACGTCCTTCTCCACGGAGCTCGTCTGCAGAAGTTGACGACTGAGGCGTGTCTGGCTCTCCTCTTCTGTTGACAAAACTCGAACTGTGGCCTTGTAGTCCCTCTCGGAGTCTTCATTGGGCAGGCTGGATTTGCCCACCGAATTGGATCCCATGTTATAGCGCGACCTGGCAATCTGGAAGTACATAATAGTCTTGTTACCTTTGGAAAAATTGTATTATGCGAGGTGCAACTGTACGTACGTGCGTAATACAGACTGACTTACACAAAACTTAACATAACATACTACGTATACCCAGGCCTCTTTTCAGTTCATCTTGTTCACTCAAAGTGTCCACTTGTAATTATTATTCAAACAGTATAGGTAAAGAACAGACTTACGACAGAAATGGGTACACATTACTATCAATATAGTGCTAAAAACGGATCAAACACAACACAACACATAACACATTCATTATGTATTTTATTTCCATTATGTGTCATTATATGTCAATGTGCGTCATCATTATGTGTTTATTGTTTCCTTTTGAGTCACTCTGGAAAATGTACCTTTCTAGCTTGGCACAAGATAAGTAAATAAATGACGTATTGTGCCCCACATTGTTGTTCGTACACAGGGAGACATACATCCAGGATAGCACATTCATTAGTTGTTCCGTTAGTTTTTCGTTGGCTACGGGAAAGCCAAGGAAAACTAAACAGGCCAGAGTCCATTGGATAGAACTCATACTCAGTATCAGTTTATAAATCACCCTGCACAATCCGTGCGGAACTTACTGAAATCCAAATTATAAGATTTTTCAAAACACCAAGAGGTAAACTCTAACCTGGAAGTAGCCCTCCCGCATTCCACGCTCGACTTCCAGTGTGAGGTTGGTATAGTCTTGTACCAGGCTCAGCTGCTGCAAGAGAGTACTGTCCAACTCACCATTCACGCTATCCAGTGCGTCCTGTTCGAATTCCATGACTCAGCACGGTCTTAGGACTTCTACAAGTTTGGTATTTTAAGATTCGTTGGCTGACGGACACGAGCAAGAGTGAGAGTCTTCGAGTTTCCTTCCAGTCAGTGGGAAATCTATAAAAACGAAAATATATAGATGTTGCTTGAGAAGCAGGTGAAAGTGTAGGGTTGGCATTATATATCTATACTATACACCATCAACCATCAGCTGTCAGCAGGATGAATTGGACCAAACGGTGAGCACGGAAAATTCTGTAAGTACATTTTTTAACCCAACACCGCACCGTTATGTCCATTACAAATTACAGCTTCCATCACCATACTAAACAATATGTCTACGTTCTATGTTACAGAGTCCATATATATAGTTACTCTACTTGTCACTTGTACTCTTCTATTGTTTCAATTTCAAAGCGAAAAGAACTTCTAACCTTGTAACCTTCTAACCTTCTAACCTCGGGCGTGGTTGTGGTTGTATTTCCGAAGTTGAGCCTTCAACCTTTGACCTTGGATCTTGGAGGCTCGACTTAACTTGCTCAATCAGAAAGACAAACAACAAAGAAAAACGAAAAGATATGGGAGAAATCAGAATTCAGAATAAGCCAAAAGTCGAAAGTATTGGAAAGTTTGAATTCAAATTGAAAGAGTAATTTTACCGCTTGTACCCTTTTCGTATCAGCCAGTATGTATGGGGCTAAAGGCAACGAAACGAACTCCGGTGTTTTTCTACCTGAATTACCTACTTAGGATTTTAAATACTTTAAAAAATAGGAAATCTCAAACTATTTTGGCATAAGAAGGAAAAATAATAATTCTCTGTTCATCTAATGAAGACTGATTCAAATATGCCCAAGTTTTGTTCTATTCTACGACTTGGAAAATCGCTATTGACTTTGGCGGGAACGTTAGGGTGTAGAGTATGCTTACGTGATGCTCTAATAGTGCCCTCACAACATTCGTTATTGTATCTAGTGACTAAAATTGTAAATTCGGTTCGAGGGCCTAATCCCGTGTGGACCCAATGCCGTGTGGATGTGGTCACAATAATGCCTTAGAAAGTATATTACGTAAAGGACCGAATGCCATGGCGCATTCTTCATAATGCTAATACAACAAGTACTATATGCTTCCCTTTTAAATTGGACTTTATGCAAATGTATATGATTGCTCGTAGAATGAGCGTTGAGATTTCACTTTGTTCAGCCGCTGCAGAATATCAAAGTTTTTACTAACGAACAAGCAGATGTCAAATTTCTTTTAGTATTCCTTGTTGAGCTATTTTCTCCATTTCCATTCATAGTAACAAGTGAACAAATTGAAGCTAAATTAGAGTCAAAACCGGCAAACTCACTAACACTAATTTAAAAACATTTCCCTGGTACCAGGGTATTTCTGTTATCAGGATCCTTTTTATTCGATTATTATTACTGTTGATATCTTTATCTTTCTTTTCTAAAGTTCTTCATTTCCAATATGTTTTTGCAGTATGTGCATTCCACTTTATAGGACTTCGACTTGTGAGAACCGTGAATTTCCATTTTTCATTCCAAACTGACTTGTCCAAGCGAAAGTATTCACAACGGCATTGGGTCCTTCTAATATTTTACTCAGCCTGCATTAGGTCCCATCCCATGGCATAAGGAACATCGGCATTAGGTCCCCTCGGCATTGGGTCTCTCGGTATTAGACCCGGGATTCGGTACCTGAATCCCGGGTCTCGTATGATATGTAGAATGTTAGTTTAGGTTTCCTATTAATGCAACATGTTTTCACAAAACTACATAGCATACTCGTATTAATTAAAACTACGGGTCTTTTGGGAAACATAACCAATCACTAAAAACCAATTCGAAATGCAACGTAATCTTCTGTCAAACCAATTTTGAGTTCCACTAACTAATTCAAAGTATACACGCCATGGTTGTGCTTCAGATGTGAGGTCTGACTCGGTATCAATTAAGGATCTATTTGTTTACAGTTGTGTAATGGTTCTCTGCAGTAGAATAAACTGTCAAAACTTGATTCACAATCTATTAAAATGAAAGTCGCCTGGTGCTGCTGGATAAGCAATGGCATATGTCAAGGATAGAGGGCTACATAGAACGAGAACATAAATATGTATTGATAAGATGCGTCGAAGTATCCGTTTTTTCCCTTAATTAAGCACAATTAAGTAGAATTGCTGATCCAAAAGTGAACTTTGAATTGCTTGAATTCGTAAATACATTCTTTAGTGTAATGAATGCATTCTTTATATATCTGCATGAAATTAAAATTATAGGGTATTGGGCAATTGGTCAATTCGAGTATAAATAAGCGGCCAAAAATCTTGTAAGTGCATGAATGAACTTCAATGAATGAACTTCAATGTTTTTCCAGTTGAATTATTTAAGTGAATAGCTTTAGTCTTATCCTATGTGTCTTGCAGATGAATACTCTGCCAGGATTAGAATTGGGACACATTGAGCCGCATTATACTCAGCTGCTCACAGTCAGTTGACAATTTATCAACATTACGCCGAACCTAACTTTACGAGCCTTGTTGACCTTCACGCATTGATATGAACCATTTATGACATTAAAAAAGGAAGTGTGGGAACATGATTTCTCATTCGTCAAGCTGTACGTACATACAACTCACCGTAAAATAGCTCTGTAAAATTTCTCTTGAAAACAGCTTGACTAATTAATCCTTAAGTTATACAGTAAGAACTGTCTGGTTCTCAATTGTTACTCCAATCGGACGTTTCACGGAGGTTAACGCTTACTGTGTTAGTTGGAATCCACGACAGTTTATGAATTGCGGGTCAATTCGCAGTGTAATAATTCATTTCCCCAAAATTTATTGTTATTAATTTGGAGCCCAGTGTAGAACTTTCTGACAAAAGTTAATCAAAAGATGTAATTCTTATGTAATTCTTGTAAAAGCTAAAAATAAAATTCTATGAACTGTGGCGACAATGAATTGTCCAGCTATGAATTGTCGTGATACGGAATTGAGGCACCAATTGAATAATAGAAGAGCAACTCGAGCATTCATAATCATAAGTGCAAGGACTCGTGGCTGAAGGAAGGGTCGATCTGTTGTCGCCGGTCACAAGGTTCTTGGCTATCTCCGCTTATCAAGAACAGGTAACAGGTGGTGGTGGGTTTGGATCAATCATTCTAAATGCTGGATGTAGATATACCGAGTGGATGCATGCATTGCATTTTGTATGTTTAAGGAGGGACGATGGGACAAGTGGCAGTGGACTAGGCGGCGATTAGGTACGAAGTTTTAATGTAATTAAATTTTATGACTCCATCAAACGAGTCGTACAATGTATTCGGTTACTTATCTTTATGCAAAGTCCTCAAGTCTGCTCTGAACACAGCTTGAATTCTCACGGACTGGATCTTGTACTTGAAACTTGAAACATTTCCATCCCAATTCTTCAAATTAGCAGTTTTATATTCCAGAATGAAGTAACAGCAACAATTATATGTATATATCCAGCCTCTATTGCAAAATACCAGATACCAATATCAAAAGTAATTACTTATTTTCACAAAGATTTATGCGCTACATATGACGGCTAAGCTTTTTAATCGTCGAATACATATATTTTTGCTCTTATGCATTATACACAGCAGCGTCGTCTAGCGTACATACGTTATGCATGAGATAGATGTATAATTTGTACATTGCATTGTAGACTATACACATGAAGCTTGAAACTTGCAATTGGTGTTTAATTACAGTTTCGTATTCTTATTAAAGTAATAAAAGTTCGCCTGGATTATGCTTTCAACTTCTAGACAAAAATAGCGCTTATAGTGCAACACGAATAGAGAATAACCTCTCGAGTTAGCCTGAAGCCGTATTTTAATTTCCAATAATTCGATACCTTTCATGATTAAGATTACCATTAACTTACTAAATGCAGTAGAGTAGCAACGCGTCAGCAGGAATTTTTCTCGGGTGGGCCAAATTCAAATGGATGCAATAAGTTGTATTTTAATTTTGATAATTGACTGTGTTCTATGTATCATGAATACGTTTAATCTCATTTCTCAATGCCATAGTATTGCCAAGCGAAAGAAATGAATTTTTTTTGACACTTTCATCTCCGATTTAGTGCGTCGAGCACGAAAATCTCACGGAATTCCGAGCGAATTGTTTGAACACCACACTGGTACGATGCGTTTTTTAAAAAAAAATATTTGAAAGATTATGAAAATTAATATTATCGGGTTCTGGATTAATTTAAGTTCAAGGAATGTCCAGTATTGCTACACTTTTGCAATGTATATAACAAGTTACACACAATAAATAATTTACCAATTTTTTGCCTTGAATACGAATTTGTGTTTATTATTTGTAAATACAATTTGTTTATGGTGCTAAGTTGCTCAGTTCAGTTGTTTGTGATCATGATCAATTGGGTCGAATACTTTCTGTGATTGCACACTTCTTCTGCTTGCCTCGTCTTACCTGTGACAGAGTGTCTCCGTCGTCTATTATAAATATGCAACGTATTTTAATTTGCAATGCAATTAGTTCATTAGTTGTACTGGCAGGTAATACGGGACCACGTGAAATCCGACAGTTGTTAACTCAGAAGTTTTATGCTTAAAAATAATTTATATATTTTATAATTATTCAAGTTATTCTTTAAACTTTTATGATTCTTTAGGCCTCGGCCCACCTGGCCCACCTCTGCGGACGCCACTGACTAAATGCAACACTATGCCGGACCTTAGGTCAAAACTCATTTGACGTTTGATATCATCTCGAGTCTCTTTTGATGTAAGCACTTTGTTCTGGTCATGCTTGGCATACTGGGGCTTAGGAGTGATTTATTTTGATGAGGTCAACAATAGATACGTATTAGAAGCTTTGTGACTTTATGCCAGGTCAGAGTCAGATTGATTGAACATGGAGAGGATGATAGATGATGCATCCGTAGAAAGCATGCCTGGATAATAAGCTGGTTGGGGGTTAGTCGTTAATTTTGTGCTAAGCGGCTCTAAGTAGATATTGATATAAGCTCTATTAGTTGCTACACTGTTTATGGAGCTGAGGGACTCAATAATTCAAGGCTGCTCGTATTATCATTTCTGCACTTCAAACTATTTCATATGCATACTTATTATGTTTACATAATTCTCATATTAATATCTTCAAGTACAAGGCTCAAGTTCCTGTTCGCTTAGCAAACTCCGAGCCTGCCTCACACTTTACGCTTTACGCTCTGCTCTCTGCAGCTTTCACGCACGGTTTACTATTCCGGCTTCCTGCCCCATGTTATGCTCCACTAAACTATTTGGATTTCCATTCCAATATTGTCATGTTAAATATGGTTCTAGGTCAATTGGGCCTAGAACCAATTTAGCCGCTAAACTGCCCTTCACCGTTAATCAATCGCTTCGAATTTGAGGCGAACCTAACCTAACCTAGAATAACATAATCTACACTTTTGAAAATATTCAATCAATGTAAAGGCCCCTAAACAAGGCCAGACCCAATTAACTCTAGGCCCAATATAGTCCGCGGACGCGGACAAACGCTGAACAAAACGTTGATTAATTTCGTAGTTAATTGACAACACAACACATTGGCTGATCAATCGTACGTATCAACGTTATTCCAAGCATGTTAGGTGCTTTGTGCAACAACACTGAGTTTACATACGTGTTAAATATTTAAGCAGGCTTTTGCATTTGCGAATATTTGATTTGCTGCTGTCATGCTCAATGTCTTGCGTAGCTATTTAAAATCCTTCCATGTCTTTAGGCCCACAGCAATATGGCCCACAGCAATATGGCCCACAACAAAAGGCCCACTACAATAAGGCCCACACTACAATAAGGCCCACAAC
>JAQFXY010001018.1:0-13839 GCA_034693865.1 Ceratophysella sigillata | reverse complement strand
GTGGGAATTTTGTAATTTCTCAGCTCGTGAGGCTCAAATTTTGTTGTCTTTGTTCTTGTCATAATGTCGCACGTGCGAAAACCTTTCAGTTGACATTTGCAGGTCAGGTCAGTGAAAAAGGCGTGTTATTAAAGCTAGGAAGTGCGCTGTGGTCCGAGGTCTAGGTCAAGTTATGGGGTCAACGGCGGAGGAGACGGTAGTTAATATGAACTTTAAGTCGAGTGTGGACAACATGTACGTCTGTCCCGTGCTCTCCTGTGGACGACGCTATTCCAGGCTCTACAGCATCAAGTCTCATGCCTTAACCCACTCCCAAGGACCGGTTGGTTAATTCAAATCTAATTCCAAATTAAATATAAATACAATTGCGAATTCTAGGTGCGTCCCTCTCCGTTGTCTTTCTTGCGCTGTGCAGCGGTCGCGGTCTATTATTGCAATTATCAAATATTTTTGCTCTATGAGATCTACAATGAAATTGGCTTCAGTTTGATATACATACATACTTATCACATGTCCATCCGTGAGCCGTGAGCGATTCCGCCTTATATCCCCGTAATGCAAATGTGAATGTAATTTTAACTGTCAACCTGTTTCAGAAACCGTTCAAATGCAGTGTAGAGGGTTGTGCTGCAGAATTCACGCATCGTGATCGCCTGACCACGCATACAAGGAAAGTTCATCAACGGGATCCAGGAGCTTTTAGGTAATTGTTGTTATTTTAGATTTTTTGATAATTTATTAATTAGTTACACATCGTCAAATTGCAGACCTTGGGCTGTACGACCATAAGCACCAAACCTGCTGATTTAAATTATTGAGCTTCTTCCACGTATATTTTAGTTCTTCATTGTTCATTGCATTGCTTGAGGCAATTAACAATAATGCCGCCTAAGTTGCGTAAAGTACCAACAAGTAAATATTGCTCTATAATTGAGCCCAAAGGGTACTCATTCACCCATTAGCTATTGTTTAAATATGTTGTTGTTCTTGCAGGTGCGGTTTTGAAGGATGTTTTGCGACGTTTGACAAAGAACTGAACCTCCTCCATCACTTCAGAAACGCCCACAAGGGTGCCGACTTTGACCAAGCTATGAATAAGCAAGCATGTCCTACTTGTAATGATATATTTCCCAACCGGTCACAATTGAAAGCACATGTTTCTCAGGTGCATGGATATAAGTAAGTTGCAAAGAGATATTGCATTAATTAAGTACAAATACAAATATGAATTTTGGAGTGTAAATAATTTTCAAGTAAGTACTATATAAAATACTGTATTTTATTTACCTTCACTCACAACAGGTGTGAAAAGTGTGACAAAGTATGTTCATCTGAAACTCAGCTGAAGATACATATTGGGCGCCACCGAGGTACGGAAAAACGTGGGGTAAACACAGTAGAATGCAAATATTGCAAAACGACGTTGAGCGGTTTTGCTGAACGTAGGACGCACAACAAGACAGAAGAGCATCGTTCCAATGTGCTCTCAGGTTAGTTGAGAACCTTTTAGCGTTGCAAGATATTTCTACTATAACTATAATTTAATCTAACTTTATAGCCTACAAATGCAAAATCTGTGACGTCCAATGCTCAAGCGGCAGTAATTTGACCGTCCACATCAAAACCCATGAAGAGCTTAGGGATATTTATAACTGTCCCCATGATAGTTGTGAGAGGTATGTATTACAAAATATTCGAAAGGTATATGGGATTTGTGCAGCAAACGGTTTGTCAGTGGTTTTAATTATGTGTTTTGGAAATGCCTAGGTACTATTTTCACAAGAAAAACCTTGACGTGCATTTAAAAAACTCACATTCCACTGATCCAAGCACACGTCATTCATGCAATCTTTGCGGTGTATTTTTCGCTACAAAGGTGAGATGTTAACAGCGCAAAAATCTTATTCCAAAAGTTTTCATTTTATCCGTCGACCTGAGACTGTACACACTGTGGTTACGTGCGTATTATGAGATTGAATTTCGAATAGTAAAGCTGGGTTAGCTTTTCCGAAAGTATTTTCAATCGGACAAACTTATTCGACTGAATTTTTGGTTATGAAGTTTTTAGTAGAACCGGCTCAAAACTAACATTAATTACTGCCTACTTCTGCTTCTGTTCATTCCAGCAAAAAGTTCAACGCCATGTAGCCCTGATGCATGATCCAAATAGAGAAATTAAACAGCCGCTGCAAAAGAGAAATCTAGGATTTAGAGAAAAGCTGATAAAAGTTCTGTCTGAGATTCCGCCTGAACTCGACCTATCCGTAGCTAAACGGGGCGGACCAAGAAAACGACCGGCTGCGGCGGAGAAAGTAGCGCCGAAACCAAAGCGTCGCTTTACTGCTGCAGAAATCAAGGAAATTACGACCAAGATTAAACTTGGTAAAGCTCCAAAGAAACGACCGGCTTATGCCGTACGGAGCAAGTTTAGCCATGCTCATATGTCACTCTCCGCTTCAAAACTCAGGCAAGCAAACAAGAAAAAGTTTGGTGACATTATCGTCACTCCTTACTTGCCACCAGAAGCCAGTCTAGCGTCAAGCTCAACGTCAACTAAACTTCTAGATTACGAAATTCCATCAGAAATGTTCCTTACCAGTGAAGTTGGCCTAGTTCCTAATAAAGAAGAAATTCATAAAGAAATACCCGGAACAAAAATAGAATTTGTGATAGATCTTATGGATTTTTGAATTTACCCAATACGACCAGGTCAATTTGACCAGCTTTCTTTAGCCTAAATCTAAATCACTTCCATTGCGTGGTATGCACAATTTACCGTCCCGTGCAATCAATGTCCTATCCATATTGATTAATTTGTTGGCCTAAATTCATTTTATTGGGAAGTCTGGTCCAATATTCCTGTAGCGTATTGTAATATACAAAGCTATACTGTGTTCCATTTTCAGTGTCAAGAATGTGTTCCACGCATTGTTGTACCAAACAACAACAGCGTCTCAAAGAAAATTATACAAATAAGAAACTACTTTTTATAATTAGCCGAGAGTGTATCCTTTGTTATTCAGCTCATTGTAGCGCATGCATATCAAGGTAGAAGAGAAAGTAGATCATCGGAAGGAAATAATCTACTCTATATTTTGCAGTTTCCGTCACTCCGTTCGTTTGTTCGCCTATAACTCTACACTGGTTAGGGGTACAGGTGAGCTTAATAGCTTCAAATGTTCGTCTCGGTTCAGGTAACCAAACGAAGTATTGTTGACCCAAGTCTGGTGAACCTGTGACCCTTAAGTGACCGAAAAACAAAAAAATAGTGCCTTTTAGACCAGAAGGGTCTTATGGGATGATCCTGTGTGTCTGGTAGGCAACATTTTTGCAGACCAGCGCCAGCTGCATATTTGGAATCGTCTATACTAGACGCGGTTTTGAACGTTTAAAGAGCAGCAGTGGTGCTTCATGTTGTTAGTCAATGTGTAGCCGCTCTTGAGGAAGCCCGATGAAGCAATTTTGCCAACCCACGGGAACACTTTGGCTTCCTATTATACGTGTTGATCTATGCGCTGCACCAGAAGCCAGGAATTTACCTTATTATGGTTGTAGTAACAAATAAATGTGATGTGAATCCTAAAATCCACTGAACATTTAAAATGATAATGTTTTTTATAAAATGACCAGATATACCTCGGAATACACGAGCGCAAGATACTAGAGAACACGGTATTTATGAAAATTAGCCAGGATGAGCAATTGCAAGAAATGCGGTGTATATATAAACACGCTCTACCCGAAGCGCACTACAATATTTAAGGTGTAACTAACAGAACGCTTACAATTGATTTTTTTTAAATGAGCTGCCAAAGGCAGGTTTTGTGTTTAAGATTATTCTGAGTCTGAGCTTCGTCATTTATGACTTATCACCTAGTATAAATAAAGTGTCTGTAAAAAGACACGATAGTACTAACTCCGTAAGTGATGAAAACTAAAAACAAGGAATATACTAGATATTACTATTCATCACTCATCGTTAACCCTACAAATCGGAACTTCACAATCTATGCTTACACACACCTTCAACGTATAGGTTCTCGGTTCTTCGCAATTTCCATTTGTAAAAATCAATTTCCAGATTAAGTCGGTAAGAACTTTTTGACAATAGAGTGGGAGTCGCCGTAACAACGTAGCAAGGAAATGTAGCTTACTCAAAGAGTAAATGTAAATGCAACTATTATTTAAGTCAACTACAATCTGATGACATGAATCCTATTTGGCTCAATATTTTCACCTATAACGAGCTTATTTATTTTGTAGTGTACGGATGTGTGTAGGCATGGACGTTTCTTTCTGTCGAGGTTTTCATTCTGCTTCTGATTGATTGTTCTAAATTCAGTAATGACCGGCCCAAAACACGCCATAGGCACATATTTCCGTGGAAGTTGCATCCAATTCAGTTACACAGAGCAGTGCTTGGCACTGATTCTTGGGCCAGCTAGTTGTTATTAAACAGCCTAGCAAGAACAGAATGAACATGAGCCTAACAACTTATTTCTTATTTAGTATCCAGGGATTTTGATGGCTTCATGTAGCCTGCAGCTTCAAGGTCAACGTGCAAATAAAGACATTGAATTTGAAATGGCGTCGTATCAGACGAAACATTTTCATTTAATGTATTGGTTTGTTAATATATTAGTATTTTATACGGATTTTATAAATTATAACTTATACAAACTGGTCGAAAGATACTACGTAGGTTAGGTGTCTGATGGTTGGGAAATCAACCTGTGCTGATATTTATAAGTAGTGATAGCATTATTGCTGCATTTGGTTCCACAGAGATTTCATCTGTATTCAAGTAGTACATATTTGAGGGTGAATGTTAAAATTGAAGAGACGCTTGAATAAATCTATTATTGAAGTGAATTAAACTAAAGCCGGTGAAGACAATTGGTCTCTCCCTGGAACATAAATTATATAATAATACAATTGCTATTGCTACATTTTACCAATAAAACGGACAAACGGGCGCATTTATGCGTATAAATAAATAAGCACCAATGACGAAAGTGCCTAGTAAAGAAACATAACCCGGTTGCTTGTTGCTTGAAAAAACACGAGGTGGATTTACAACAAATGCCTGATTAAGACTTCTTATTCTTATCTAAACTTTAATTTCACATCAAATACGCTGCATCATGAATAATATCAACATTGTTTAATTTTCCTTGCCTTTCGATTTTGAATATTTGGTCAATAGGAAGAAGCGAAACAGAGCATTAAAGCTTTACCACCGCTTTTCTCAATTTACAGATGGGGTAGAGCAATGTTTAGAAGGCATTTTCATACAAACAACTCTTTGCTACAATAATGTAAGCAATAAACCGGCTGATAAATTCATGCTTAACTTTTGAATTAAATAATTATATTAAAACTGCGTTTTTGAGATACGGTCCGCGTAAAACGAAATCGCAGCAGCATGACGTTGGAATTCCAGAATTTCGAATGAAATGAATAATTGTACAATAATGGGTTCAATTGTTCCATATTCTTCTGTTGGAAACATTAGTGTATTAAACGTTTTCTTGATTTACAAATGAGTTTAGACATTTTGAGCAAGTATTAGTAATAGCTAAATCTAATATTTCAAAGGCATTAAACACCGTCTAAAGGAAATAATAATATACTTAAAAATATAGGCTTATTATAACAAAACGTGTTCTTTTCTTAAAAAGTTATTGTTCTTCAATTGATTCAAGTTTTCTTTACTTCTTCACGAATCTTTCCCAATTGGTCTGCAAACATATCTAATATTTATTTATTCAACCCTAAAGAGATTAGCTTATTACACACATCAAAGTATCATAATTCAATACATAGTCACAAAGATTTGCCACACATATTTCATATATCATACACATATTTGTCACACATATTTGATTTTCAGTTAATATTTCTCGTAATAAGCTGGGGCTTGAAAACTTTTGCAACTTCTACAAATGACTTACTATAGGTTTTTTTAATCATATAATAGTGTTTTTATTCAGTAAAAGGCTAAAGTATATTCTAATAAATTATGGATGGGTATTAACGATGCGTGGTTCTTCGTCGGAGGACAACTCCCTTCCCGCAATTAGCTAATTAACCCTCTTGAGAGTGACTAAACTCTTCCGCCGCGAAAACTAAGCGGTTCCGGTCTTTTGCCAAAATTGGGTGCTGCGTAGAGAATCCTTACCACCAGAAGAAAAAAGGGGTATAGGGTAACGAATAAAAAAAGTATAATTATAAGTGGATATTCGATAGAGTAATTGGGCGCCAGTTCCTCAGATTTGTAGGGTCTCCCTTTTTGAAAATTAGTTTCACGATCCCTTGTCGAAGCGTAGTTGGCAGGACACCTAGCGACATTGACTCCTTCCAAAGCCAGGAAATTATTTGTAAGTATTGATCTTGAAAGATTTTGTAAAACTCCGAAGTAAGTCCATCCATTCCAGGACAAGAGCACTGTTTCAGATTTGAGATGGCTTCTTTTATTTCTCTTGGTTAGGGCCTGATTCGAAGAAAGGAACCGTATTTCCTGGGTTTGAAGGTAAATCCTCAAGATACTCATTAAGGTAGTTCTAAAGGGCCGAAAATTCTCTTCCAATGATAGTGGAATTTGAGTATGGGCTAGCCGTTCAAAGTGAGATTTCTACAAAGTACAGGTTGGCCCATTTGAACGATCAACGTGGGACTAAATCAAATGAATTGCAATCGTCCGGATGCATATTCCAAATGTGATTCAAATGCATATTTGCAATTATAAATCGGAAACTGTATGATATCATTTTATTATACACTAGACGAATCCCCGATCTACGATCGGAACAACTGTTGTGTCGTGTGTGCTTAATTTTTACCGGAGTGGCATGCACAGATGTGTTTTAAAAAGTGAAACCTTCTAACGAAGGTTATGCATTTCCCCACGGGTCTGAAACACTCATATCAGGTTACTGTCTAAACCGCTCATACTACTAAAAACGCAAAATCGTCGATAAATTAAAAAATACTGCGGATAAGCACTGGGAGCAAAGCCCAAGTCTAGTCCTGAGTCCTGAGTCCCTTAAAGGTACAAAAACGTAAAAAAACCATAGGTTTTTGCCCCTTTGACAACTTTCAACTCAGATAACAACCTTCTCCTACAAACTCACAACGCTGGGAATTCCACGTTTTGATCAAAATTTAACAACGATTTCAAAAAACTTTACCCCAAGGTCATAGGTTAAAAGGTTCGTGCCCTATTTGACCTTTTATCGAATAACAGCTTATTAGTTCAAAAAATGCCTTGGCAACAGTAGCTCCGAAGGTCATCTCGTTCCTGAGATATGGCAATTCACAAAGTGTCATAGCAACAGCAATTTTGATTGTAAAAGTGCTTTCCGCATGCCATATGTTACACTTACAAACAGGTACAAATCTAACAAAAATGATTCAGAACCTTAAGTAAAGGAGTGAATTACAAGCGGTGAACAGTGTCAAAGTGTCAATACGTTCAACTTTCCCTTAAAATATGTAAAAAAAAAAGTGTCTGTAAAAAGACACGATACTACCTCCGTGTGTGATGAAAAGTAAAAAACAAGGAATATTGTAGAAATATATTATTATTCATCACTCATCATTAACCCTACTCACCGAGCCGAGCTTTAACCTAACCTAACCTAATTCTAAGGCAGTCTGGATTTCAACAATAAACCAACAAATACAGTTAATAGTTTAATATGTTTGGTCTGATATGACGCCATTTCAGATTTAGGGTCTCATTTGCACCTTGACCTTGAAGCTGCAGGCTACATGAAGCCATCAAAGCCCCTGGATACTAGTAAATACTTTGTAAGGTTCATATTCATTCTGTTCTTGCTAGGCTGTTTAATAAGTCATGTTTTACTTACTTATATGCGAAAGCCTGAGTTCGTTACGGTTACGGGGTGTGTCGTTGACTTCCCTGAACATGTAATTAATACCATCCTCCCCAGTAAACTCCACCCGATCGCACTACGGTCTGCAATATTTAAAATATTAATTTAAAAAATACTAGAAATGGGTTTATACAATCAACTGACCTTATAATATATCATTATAAAAATTAACCCCACCCCACCAATACATTTCAATACAACTAGGTATCTATTACATAAAATCGTTCCTTTGTTTGTCTGTTCTCTATCTCCGCCGAAACTACTGGGCGGATTTGTATGACCAGTAGCTTAAAATTTTGCTAATTTTTTGAGTCAGCCCGTAGGGAGGTTTTGGTTGACCTCTGAAACCCGCAACTTTGACCCGGGGTCAACCCTGGGTCAAATGTTAGCACTTATTTCTGAAGTTGCATTTTTTATTGTAGCATATGACCTACAGATTACAACCATACCATTGCCATAACTAAGCGACCCTTTGTTTGACCCCGGGAGGTCAAAATGTCAGAGCTTTTTTGAATCAGATTCGAATTCAACACCTAGGGTGGTGCCGAATTCAAAATTAGCGCCGTTTCCCAAGCCGGGGCTGATTCAAACAGGCAGGTAAAAAGGAATAGGAACTGCGCTTAGGCCCTCCTGTATGCCATGCAAACAGAGCACCGAGAGAGAGTAAGGGGGAAAATGGGCTTGAGTTGAAGTTGAGCTTTTCGTTTTCCATTCGTACATAATTCGTTTTTACCCGAAAGGATTATTGTCTGTGCCGTAACCTGTATGTCATAGGTGATGCACCATGTCATATGTTGTGAGGGATAGTATGATGATGCTGTTGATTCGTAACTCGTGTTATGTCATAACATAACACATGTCGTTAATTTGTCTGTATGTATGTACGACTATATAATATGTATGGTTACTATCCATACATCGAATTCTGCCCGAATCGTAGATCGGGTCGCTCGTATCTCATATTAATCAACATGAATATTTTCAGAACTAGAATTAAGACGTAACCGGGCGGATATGTCGAAGCTCAGACTCAGAATAGTATTAAACAAAAAAATGTGGATCCAGTCCCCAATTTAATCGTAGTAGGAAAAAATATCTGCCTCGAGTTTGCAGTTCTGTACTGTTCCGTAGTTAATCAAGCGGATTTTAATATGACCTCCTTTGAGACACTGAAAATTGTTCGAATTTTTCTTGAAACCACTTACAAATACAAGATTTTACCATTTAAAGTTGACGAACGGGACACTTTAAATGGAATGATTCAAGTTAGCAAGAAGTGGTTTATCACCGCCACTTCCTCAGTTACAGGCGTGTTCATAATACTTCTCTACTATATTAAGGAATTATTCTTTCACCAAGCACCTCCCGTGTTTGTGGTACAGGATTATATTATTCTTGTGTTTTACACATCTGTAAATATCGCGTTACTGGGATGCCAGGTTTTTATTATTACCAAGATGAATTCAATTACGGAATTTTTGAATTGTTTACTTCTGTTCGAAAGACGTGTCTGTAAGTATCTAGCCATGTATTTTACACTTTAATTGTTTAAAGCGGCCTTTTAATTAAAAGCTGGGTTTCGGGGTCACCGGCTTTCTGTTTTCGCTATATCTATAACTCAATCCAGGTCACAGGTGACATAGGTATAGGTCAATCAAATGTAAGGATGGGAACTTTATCGTTAAATCAATTCAATTCAAGTATTTATTCATGTGACTTTGTAATATGACACGGAATCATGTTTTGTTCAACTACCTAGTCACAATAAGTAATATTAAAATAATTCGAGTCCTAACATTAAAGCATACCAAATGATAGCTTTCTTCTCTCTACTTCGTTAATTAAAAATATAGTTTTATTTATGCCTTAAATAATGATATGTAATAAAATGTAATGTCCTGCAGTACAGTTTGTTCACTTGACAGCCCGACGTCACGGCTACTCACTGGCATCGAAGGATGGAACGGAGCTCCTCAAACTTTTTATCATGCCTCTAATGTTCCTCACCAATTGTGCCGTATTCCCAGTAATAATTTTCCTATTCTATCACAATGCTCCAATTGTTCAGGCGCTGATGTTTGATTCATGGATGGCCAACCTTTGCATCATTCTTTCAATTTCGCTAGCGTATGGAATTGCAGGTTCATACTTGACTATGACTTTTACTGCTACCTACGTGTACGTTTGTTCTTCAACGGCATGTCTAAGAATTTTAAGGTAATTGTTGGATTTAAATGTATTACCAGCTTTTGGCAAAAACAGTTCAAAGAGATTAACTAAATTCTGGAAGTTTTTCACAACTTTTTGCCTAGAGACTAGAGGTTCGTTGCTTTTTGGGGAAAACCGAGTTTGGGTTTGGATTCAGTGCTACAGCAGTATATTGTTTTAACTTTTTCCAGAAATTCCGAGAAGCCTGGTGGAACAGCATTTGATAGGGCTCAGAATCGAATGGAGTACAGATGTCACCAACTTCTGAACACATTTGCCCAAAACCTGAGTTCACGCCTAGTGGCAGCAGCGTATATTGTTGGTTCTGCCATCTTAATCACTCTTTTTTTTTGTTTAATTCGTTACCATTCCGTTGTTCATCCTTTTTTCGATTTTGTTCTGATTCTATTGGCGCTGGTAACAACTCCAATCGTGATAGTCCTTGCTGACAAAGCAATTAGTATACGCCAACAATCTGAAGACATCTGCTCTTTGTTTCAATCATTAGAGTTCAAAGTGTCAAAAGCCGACTATCGGTTCTGGAAGTCATGCCTACCGTTGAAAATAAAAATCGGATCGACGGGGTCTATTGAAACACACGAATTCTTGGTAATATTTTTCCAATCGGTTGTACTAAACACAGTTATTAACTTACTGTTAAATTTCTAAGTTTGTACTTGGCCGGATACTACATAAATATGTCTAATAAATATATGTACCTACAAATAGTAGCGTGCTGTAGCGTTCTACGTTGTAGTTACAGTTTAAATAACTGGTAAATTTATAATTACATATATGATTGATGAGTTAATCTCTAATAAAAACTTTCCTTCTGGACTTGTGAGTAATGAAAAAATATTTAACACATGATTAATAACGCATGGCGCTTGTAGATCTGATGGCGACCTACCGCTTTTGCGCAATTCACTATTAAATTAAGCATATTATCCATTATCTCCTTAATATAATTTGTGTAAGGCATTTGCGAAATCCCTACCTAGTCGTTCACTCTAAGGCAGTGTCCGTGGCCAGCGAATGTGGAAAACCGTACATCGAGCCCTTCATACCCTTAAGGGCCCAAAATACCAAACCTCTTCCTGTTAACGCAATTCGCTAGGACCTTGATTTTCTAAACCAAAATTTGAGGGGGATTTAAATTAACTTAACCCGAAGGTCAGAGGTCAACTCGTTCCTGAGATATATGCCAATTTCCAAAATAACAACTTATCCCTATACTAGTTTCTTAGCAACAGAAATTATGATCAAATTCATGTAAGTTTTGTAAGAGGTTTTCCTCGTTCCATAATTTTACTTACAGACAGACCCGGCAGTGTTTAACGACTGGTTGGAAATCAAGTATGGATTTGTAGAAAAGGCTGATGATTTGTTCGAGATCGACACGATTAGTAATATCTCTACTAAAGTCTGACGTACTCTTCAATTATGGATTTTACGAAGTGGACAGCAGGCAACATTTGATAATCTTTTTAAAAAATTAAAGGATGCTGATCTTGAGGGAACCTCTAGTAAGTCATTTGTAGAAGTTGCAACAGTTTTCAAGCCCCAGCTTATTACGAGAAATATTAACTGAAAATCTGAAATCAGAAATGTTCCTTACCAGTGAAGTTGGCCTAACTCCAAATAAAGAAGAAATTCATAAAGAATTACCCGGGACAAAAACACAATTTGTGATAGATCTTATGGATTTTTGATTTTACCCAATGCGACTAGGTCATTTTGACCAGCCTAAATCTAAATCTCTGCCATTGCGTGGTATGTACAATTTACCGTGCTGCCGTGCAATCAATGTCCTATCCATATTGATTAATTTGTTGACCTAAATTCAGTTTATTGAGAAGTCTGGTCCAATATTCCTGTAGCCTATTGTAAACTACAAAGCCATACTGTGTTCCATTTTCAGTGTCAAGAATGTGTTCCAAGCTTTGTTGTACCAAACAACAACAGCGTCTCAAAGAAAATTATACAAATAAGAAACCACTTTTTATAATAAGCCGAGAGTGTATCCTTTGTTATTCAGCTCATTGTAGTGCATGCATATCAAGGTAGAAGAGAAAGTAGATCATCGGAAGGAAATAATAGATGAATTAAGCTGCGAATGCTAAGGCAAGGAATAACTACGTTTTGTTTTCATTGTCAGTTGCTTCGCAACGGAACCAAAACCAACCTGTCTTGTCTCCTGTCCTCTTGAAGGTAGCCAATATATTGAGCCGTTCCTGATTCTGCGACAATTGAGCTGGCAGCAGATACGAAGCGCTTATGCAACCTGGTTATAATGTATCTTGACCCATGGCCCATAGTACATGTCCGGGACCTAAACCATAAGGACGAACACCGTAGGATGTAAATGAAGAGTTCGAATGAATTACAATTACAGGACACCAGGGCCTCCGCGGTAACTACTAACGAAGAAAGTTAGTACAAAGGTCATTGTAAAAAAACGTGGAGAAAGCGGTTTAAAAAACGATGGTAAACATCCATGGAGAACGTTAGTAAAACATAAATAATTTATTCACCTATGGAGGAGAAAACTAGCTAAAATCCTGGAGAAAGCTGACAAAGCATTGAAAAAGTTGGTAAAAACCCACGGAGGAAGGTGTTAAAAACCAAAAACGCTTGGGGAAAGCTATTGTATAAACCACAAAGTTGGTGAAAACACGGAGAAAGCTGTTCCAGCAGATCATTAATAGATAGAAAGTCGGTAAGCGCCAATGGTCAAAACCCATTGGGCTTTTCGGAGAGCATAACCTGACTAAACAAAGCAATTTTCACTGAAACCTTTTCGAAAAGCGTAATTAACCTAACTAAAATTCGAAATTATTTTCAATGAATGTTTACGATTGGGCGTTCTACAAACTTTCTCCATGGGTGCTTACAGCGTACCTACAACTTCTGTGCGTTACTTCCACTAAGCATAGCATAGGGTTACTTTCAAGCAGCAGGTTTTAACCCTGCCAGCCTAAACCAAGTTAGCTCAACAGATGCTCCTCAGTTTGTTTGTTTTTAAATACACCAAATAACTCCAAAATTAGCCTTCGCCATTGACGTAGAATTGGGATTCCTTCACGCATCACCCATGGAATACCTATTGTATTGTAGAACGGGAACGGACGGAAGTTCGTTACTCCTCCGGTTCAAGTACTGGATGGAACGACGCGGAAGCCCAACTACGTCGACGTACTGGATTTCATCAATAACTTCCCAATTCCCAAACCTCAAATTTTAATTTCCTATCCCCAAGAAGCAAAGGAGCTTGGCCAATCCAGTTCTACTCCCCAACCTGTGCATTAAGCATATTACGCAAGTAAAAACTTGCGTAGCCAGCCTAGCAGTGAGCAGTCCGTCATTAGTCATTAATCATTCAAACGCCAAAACCCCATCCCCCAGTCTAAATCCGTGACAACTCAAGACGGACCAAGGCAGACACGAACATACTAGCCGCTCAACAGCCAGCTCACCCACTAACACTACATAGGCTACACACAAGAGAAAGGCCAGGCAGAGTCCAGGGGAAAGGAAATCATGGTTAGCCTTTAGTATAGCTCTCACCTTGCAAGAATAGAAAAAATTCTCAAAAGGAACCCAAACTACACCACGTCTCTATTAAATTCATTTGGAATCGTAGTAGTGCCTATTTCATTCCTTTTCTTCTATTTTAGTTCTAGGATCTTTTTGAAAGTAGTTCAAGTGCTGCTGGAATTGAGTTCATTTCTCT
>JAQFXY010001017.1:0-13847 GCA_034693865.1 Ceratophysella sigillata | reverse complement strand
ATTCTCACCCATCACATCACCTATGTATATTAAGTTTTCACTAACAAACACTATTTGGATACGAATAAACCGTATTAAACGAATAGGAGCAGATCAGTTACCATAAATCATAATATACACAGCATACAGCATACATGAAAGAGTTTGGATAGTGGTGCATTACAGGAATTCGCTACGAATCCGGCACATATTATACATTATGTACTACTTACATATGTAAATTAGGTAAGCTATTATGAAATGACACTACGCTCTGAGGGAATGGCACGGCATGAGGTTACATTTGTGAGTAAAGGACTGGGCAATAAAACAGTTTTAAAATCGTTAAAACCATTTAATAATAAGTAAAACTGGAGCAGCAGCTTCCTTTGTTCAAATCAAGCCCAAACTCCTTTCTTTGAAAATTATGGATGGAATCATACACAGTAAAAAGGAATGTACTACTTAAATCGGCTTCATTTGGAATTTGGAACGCCGTGACATCCCCATTAAAATTCAGTATATTCCCACCTAACTTTAGTGGGAATTGGGAATGTACTAAAAACTATTTATTTAGACCCCGTTAATTTAAGTACATCTGCGCAAGATTCAAGCGTTCATATTTCTGTGATACGAAGATATTGAGTTTTGAATTTTTTCAAAATTTGAAAGAATATCAGTACGAAATAATGTACGATTGAGAAAAATGTGAACGACGTTGAGAAGCTATAGTGGCATCCAGAAGCAAGCTATAAAGCCAAAAGCTACTGTTACAGGTTAGCTCCGTTTATTTAGCTCAACTTATTGTTGAACGACATATATTTGACATAAGCGTTGTTTTGGTTTGTATTTGAGTATTTTGAGTCCTCTTCTGTGTGAATCCCGTATTTCACACAGGCATATCTATCGCTATGTTTCTCTTCGTCCCGAATCTCCAAATGCCTTCACATACAGCAGTTACTTACATATATTACAGGACATGATATACATAGATTGTGCCGCATAGATGCCAACAACCAAGTGAGTTTAGCCATGTAGGAATTGTACGTGAAAACATCACACATCTCGCTCTCACAGTCTCTACATACACCTACATACACAAGCTGTCTACTATTTATAACGGCAAACGGTATGTAGATACGTACCTACATAGACCTAGATTACCTTCTTGGTTTGGTTTGATGGTCCTGTTTCGTGTTTGTGAATTACTGTGGTAGATACTCTACATTCGGATTAGCGAATTGGGAAAATGAGCTAGTAGACGTATAGGCATACTAGCCAAGAAGGTAATAAGGTAGTTAGTTGTATTTATTTTGTATTGGATTGGAATAATTGCGAATGGAGGGAATTGCATTGGCCCATTTTCAACAATAACACATTTGCCTCTACTACATAGCATTGTTATTATATTATCATTATCAGCTTCTCTGGTGGCACAGTACACAGTAGATACACACCATTAATCTACATAGTTTGTAGTTATGTATTACTGATGTATGTATTATATATGCACATGTAATGCACTATGTATGTATTATTCTCTGGTTCTTCAACTCTCCTCGGTGTAGATCTCTTATTTACTCTTACTCTTACCTTCCCAATTGCCAATGTCATTTGGACCGTTTGCTAACTCAACATTTCCCTCCTTTATTTACTACACACACACTCCGTTCATTACAAATGAAATTACCGTCAGCCGAGCCGTATGTATGCACGTTCTTCTGAACTAACTTAGTTTAGTGTTAGTAGTGGTTGTGGTTTGTGACTCGAACCTGGTACAGTGCGCGTGTACAGTGTTTGTGGTGGTAATTAAACCTTTGTACTCATTGCTTTAAAGATTTATTCCTTAAATCCACACAAACGTCAATCTCGCTCAGATCAAAATAATACATAACCGTAGTATATGTACATGTATTCTATGTACATGTAATGTACGTAATTGTGGATTGGTAATGCTGTGCATATTATGTTGGCCATATTATGGCTGTCGGAGGTCAGAGCTTATCTTACATCTTATCTTATCAGTGATGGTAATTCGAATACGATCCTGAATTCCAGGTTACTCTGCATTTCCAGCTAATATGACAAGTGCGGAATCTCCAAGTTATAAAAACAAGATGCACTGATATTACTAATTAAAGTGGTTTACGTTGTACGTGGATAGTCACAATGTCACACTACATTCTTAACCTATGACTTTCGTTACGAAAATTATTTGTATGTACGTACAATTTACGTGAGCTACAACGCAACAAGAGTAGTCCACTCTGTAATCTGTGCTAAATTCAACTGTTGTAATACTTATTTCTAATTCTCAGATCTCAGACATATGAAGCACTGATGACTGACAACTGAAACCGCTGGATTTGAGATTTGAAGCAATACACTTCCTGCATCTGTCTGTGCCTGACCATGATGGCTGACCAATATGGAGACATTATGACTGAGCCGAAGTTGAGTTTGAGTTACTGTTACTGAGTCAATGCCGTCCAATTCAGTTTGCTCACACACAAATCTGGGATTGGGGCTTGTTCCTCAGAAGTTATGAGCTTAAGCTTAATGGAAACGCGATGGATGACAGTTGACAGTTGTTAGTGAAGAGTGGGACTATTCGGAGGTACGATTTGGGAGGCGGGCGTGGGACGCGTGCCGGGTACCATGTCCAATACTCCCAGGGAAGGAAACTCTGGGTCGAGGGTCTACTCTCCGCCCGGCCCATCTACCATGCCACAACCCTCACCGCGGAAGCAAAAGAATGAGGTATTCGCATATTCGAGAAGCATTCGAGAAATGTTAGACTACTTCAAGTGGCGAAGAAGAATTTCTAATATTTATTTCGTGTTTCGAATTCAGAGTCCTCCAGTACCAGATTCTACCACGGAGCCTCCACCAGTGCAGATTCAGGATATACAGGAAGGGGACGACGTATTTTTCCGTACTGACAATATGCAGCAAGTCCTGGGCACTGTAGGACAGGTAACACATTTCAATGACTTATGGAATTGTTTTGTACAGTAATGCTCCAACTTAATTAAGACTTACTTACAATCAAGATTGCATCCGAACATTTGAATTCCAGATTCTTGGTCAAAGATGTCAAATCCTGTTTGGAGATGGGACAGAACAATGGGCTTCCTTCAAACGCGTAAAGAAAATGAGTACTTTCCTGGAGGAGGAAAAGAATAAAAGTCAATGTAATTCGAAGGCAGCCAAAAGGGTTCCAAATGTTGACTCAGTCACTCCTCCAACTCCCACCCGTCCCCAACCCGTCGAGTTTTCTTGTGCTTCTTGTGGAGTCACTCGGGTACGTCTCTACGAAATTGCATATTTTGAAACAAGGTTCTTGAATAAAGTTTACGGCAAGCTTAAAGCCTACCATAATATACTTGCTATGTCGGGTTCTCCTCCAAGCTCCCAAGTTATAAACCTAGCACTGTATTTAGTTGATGAGGCACAATAAGGATTCTCTTCAACTCTGCGAATAATTTTATTTCAGAAAATATCTGCCAAGAAAGCAAAGGCGTTTGAAGGGGACTCCGACAGGATGTTCCAATGCCGAAAATGTGTGAACCAAACTGATTCCAGTCCACATTCTATTGCAAATATGCCGACTTCTAGAAATACAAATTCAATGGGACCTTACATGGTAAGTTTGTATTCTTATTCTTCTAAACGACAAAATTCCTGGCCTGATCGGTGTAAATATCTATATTCACTATTCAATTGACTTTTATTTTAAATTGTGCAAATTTGATGCTTTAGATATCTTCGTCTGCACTACAAGCCAAACTGCCTCCGGACATCTCAATAATCCCAATGGGCAAGTGTTCTTCGTTTTCCTTACCCTCAACTTCAGCTGGTCATTCCTCGAAGGGATTCACAAAGTCTCCGACTAGCAGCGGTGATGGATTAATCACAATTCCAAGACAGATCCAGTTCTCCGTCCTCCCTGCCACAAGTCCACCCATCACGTGTTTCAATTGCAACAAGCCAGCCACACCTTATGACAGAGTGTACTGTACTTTGTGTCATTCAGCCTGTCATCTCTCGTGTCTGACATTCACTCCGTCGCCTCTCAGTGGAGACAAGTAAGTTAGAATGTACTGCTATAAATAAATAGAAGGCGAACGTGCCGGTGTCTCTGTATGACGAAAATCATTTCCAATAACATAATTATTTTTAAGTTATCGAAGTTTTCACTTACACATGCACATTTGTTAGATTCTGGGACGTACTGTGTTCACCTTGTGGAAATCAGAAAACTAGTAGTGGGAAGACTGGAGTGTTTTCATATCGGAGAAGTATTACTTCCTGGTCAGATGTTGCGCATTTGCTGATCAGCTGTCTCTCCGTCAGTTCGGGACAAAGAATGTTCGATTTGGATACTGAAATCATGACTTTTTTGGCCAATAATTCAGACAGATTGTATTTACCGCGACAGGTACGTTAATTTAACTTCATTATTCATTTTATTTTACTTTATTTTATTTTAACGAACACTAAGTTATATGTAATTCCAAGAATCTAAGTTGACACATTTTTATAACATAAACCGTGGGTGCTACTAGAATCGAGAAACCCTGCTTTGGCTAGGTAGGTAGAGTAGACTGGAGTAGGAAATCTAATCCAAAACTGATTCTGAGCATTTGGTAGAAAACATCTCGCTTTCGCTAGATTAGTAAGAACTGCTCACGGTACATGTTAGTGAAATCAAGTATTTATTATAAATAACTGAAGCTAGAATTAGAAATTGAAATAAACAGTCGAATAGTAACTTGAAATCGGACAAACGACGTTGCATTTTGCATTGCGGTCTCTACAGTACAATTCCTTGAGGGAATTTTAGAATCATATAGTAGAGCGCAAAATCGTAACAATGACAAGTTATTTTTAGGCTACATCCGCTAGGAAATTGAGCTACTATGTATTACTCCCAGACGCGAAAATACTACCCGCTAACTAGTGCGGGTTTGCTTATTTCAGCTTGTTACATTTTTTAGAGTTCCCTAATAAAAATGCTATCTGATGTGATGTGAGATTTGAATGTGTGCCTGCAGAATATTTTTATATATGTTTTTGGGCAAGATTCTTAAGAGCGAATTTGAACTCAATTGTAAAAATAATGTCTCTAGTATTAAATGATTGACATAAACATAAAAAAAGACAAGGCACAGGGTACGACTTATATGTTATACCAACTTTCCACCTTTAGTTGATCTATTATGTTGAATGCACCCGTCAGCAATTCTCCCGACTAGCGATATTATTGTTTTATGTATACCAAATATATGCTATTCTCAGTTTTTGCCCTCGTAAGGTTTTCAACGTGCAATTCCAATAATGCTGTTTTCCATTGCTCCCTTCTTGTCCCTCAATTCTGTTTACAAATTCTTAAGACCATTATTACTCTCATTTTATTGGGCGTAGTGGAGTGGAGCTATAATATAAACAAAAGATCCATTGTCTGCCTATTACAGTACAAGTCTGCAACTGCGGAAACTCAGCAGAAGTGCCTTCTGAATGCCCTGAACACTTCCCGCATGAGGTTCGTGAATGGACGAGAAGTGAAGAAGAAGACAACTCTGTGGGCACTTCGAGCTGACACGCCGATGGCTAGCATTTCTTACAATCACGAGAAGAAGAAACTGATTAACAATATTGCTCTTGGAATGGGATTGAAGCCTTCTGTGCTAAAAATTAGTGACAAGGCACTGAATACTGCAAACTTGTCGAGTAAAGTAAAGTTTGTCCCTTCAAAGCCTGTTCCAGAGGTTTCCTTAATTGTTCAGAATACTGCTACTTCTCCAACGCCTCTAACGGAAGGAAGCGACAATGGTTGTTCGCCGGAATCTACTACCTCCTCTGCTTCTGAGGTGAGTCAGTTCAAACTGATAGATTGGTAGATTGAACCCCATCGACCACTTATGCCGACTGTAGATTGAAGATCATCTCAATTGTGTGTTTTATTTAGAAATCGCAATCTTCTGTACTTGGAAAACAATCTTTCACCATGGTTAAGAAAACACCTGAAGCCGAGATTTCGAATCAAGGACCGATAAAGACCACTAGTCCGGTTCAAACGAACTCCCGCACCCAGCAGGTTCTGTGCTTTTGACTTTTGTCGACTGCTTTCTCATTTCATGGTTCCGTGGCGGCAGGATAAAATCAATCTGGTGATTTTTTTTAACTTTACGTTTTACTTGTATTTTATAGAACCAAGAATCAACTTCAGGAAAGAAGAGTTCAATGAAGCGAAAAAGAGGCAGCAGTTGTGACAACGAAGCTGGACCGAGTAAAGTGGCTAACGTGATGGTAAGAACTCAGTTGTTAAAGTTGTTCGTATTTTGTGCATTTATAAAAGTTTCATTTTGTATTGGTTGTATCAGGAAATTCAATCAAGTCAAAATACCGCTACCAAGGATGTGGGATCTAAAGGAGGCCGGAAAAGGACTTCGTCTAAATCCATGGTACGGCTTTGTGTTTGAAGCCGCGTAGGGTAATAAAAACATATAGACAAGACATTTCTTGCAATTACGGTTTACTTTTAATGTATTTCAGGGCTCTCCCTCTCCTAAGAAACCTGGAATTTCAACAAAGACTCGAGATAGTCCTGGAGTAACAACTGTTCATATTCCACTACCTAAGAAGATAAAACTGGAAAAACGCCGAATTAATACCGAGAAATATGTAGTCAAAACTTCCGAATCTGAACCTCTCAAATCCAAACTAATCCGCTCGGATGAGTCGACTACTGAGAGTGGTAATGAAGTGAATGAAATAACACCACGTGCAATAAAGTCCGCTGCCTTGGTCCCACCACCTGCACCGCAGGTATTGCTTGAACTCAAAACCTCTGCTAAGTTGAGCCCAACCGCCCGAACCGGAAAGCCTGGCAGACCCAGAAATTCCAGCCTAGCCTCCGCACGCGCACCTCAACGTAATAGTGTAAAACTGGAGAAGTCACCTTTAATCTCCCGTCTACGGACTCGGGGACGGGGTCGTCCACTCGGATCGAAAGCGCAGCCCAAAATGACTGGAACCGGACTGAAGAACATCAATTTGAAACTCACACTCCGCCCAAATGGTATCACTGTGAGTAAAAGTAGTTCTAACGGTGCCCCGCTCACCGTCTCCCGTCGTGTTGGAGCATTTCATAGCATCAGTGAGCGACGACCTTCCCAGTTGCTACCACAAAACACCGAGCCCAGTACAAATACTATTAGTGTGATAAGCTCCTCTCTTCTGGATGCAGCTATCTTCGGTGAATACCGCATGGAGTGCCTCCCGCGCTCGCCACAGACGGAGGCTGATTGCAAGACTGAAGCCCTTAAAGTGTTTGCTCATCTCAGGGCAGAAAGGGAAAACGAGGTAAATAAGAATAATTGTACGTATGTATTGGTGCTTATGGCGAACAGGCCAGGCTTTTTGTCATCCGATTAATTGTTGGCTCAATAATTTTTGTTCAGGTGGCAGCCCTGCTCCTAAGTCGTAGCGAGACTGAAACTCGATGCCAGACTCGTCGAAAGGCCGAGTTGTTTGTTGGGAGACAAAAACGGGACTTGAACGACTTTGACTCGTACGAGGTGATTGCTAAGCGGGTCGATGCGGATGGACTGACGCGATATCAGGTGTTGTGGAAGGGACATGGGCTGGACTACGAGGACGATGAATCGGACGAAGAAATGACTGTCGACACTCGGTTCTCTCCACATTCAGCCACCAAGATTGTCATGATGAGTTCTCCAAAGCGAAAGGTCAGCATTCATGACGAAGAGGAATTGAGACGAGTAGTTCTGGAATCCAAACCCAAACCCGTGTTGAGGAAGTCAGTGAATCCACACTTCCTCATTGATTTAACCGATGATTCTCCCTGAAGCTTAGGATATAAAGTACGGCAAGTCCACTTGACGTATTTTGTATTCTAAGTTTTGAACTAGGTATATAGGTATTTTTCCTCACTAATCGTTACCAATATTAATTAGTATATTGTGGTGCTCACGGTGTCATGGCCATTAGCATCTTTCACAATACTATGTAGAAGAATGTTGTGCTTTTGCAAACTCCTGATGTTCAATTGGCGGTTTTGTGAATGTGAATACGTCCTGTAAAGGCCACTTGCTACTCCTGTCTCTAGTAAGTAACCATGTATGGGTTCAACGTTTTTCGAGTCGTCAAGCCAGGACTCTGCTACTACTCTGTCGCTACTCGACTGTACCGTATTCCTAGTATGAGAGTCAATAGTCTTGTGTTGTGGCATGATTACGATATATTTTTAGCATTCCTTGACCACGCGGCATAAAAAATCGGCAGAATCTCATTAGTTATTGTGTAAGGCATGTAATGTGAATGTATAAATTACCTAAATACGGTTCGGGCTAAGAATTTTTTTACATTATGTTCAATCAGGGTAAAGCGCTTGAACCTTCACCAAGTTTGTGACTGATTTAAATTGTTTTAGTTACATTAACCTGTTGACCTTTTACAATCGATTTAGTTTGAGTTTTGAAGCCGATGTTCATTAGGTAGTGCATGAGAAGCATTTGATCTTTGTGGCTGTAATAGTGTAAGCTACAAGTTATACTTAATTATACCTTACAAACGTTTTCTAGACTTGCATGCTATCGTTTAACAACTTTTAATCATGGCCTCGTCATGCTTTCATGTCAGATCTGAGTTCAGTTCAGGTCAAAACTAATTAAGTGATTCACTTGTGTTCAAACTATTTTTGGTGAGTTCAAGTCTTAAGTCATGCGTGAGCATTTTAAAAAAATTACTAAACTGAACTGATCGGTTATTTTTATACATAGATACATAGAAGCATGAACAAAAAATGATGTAAGTACACGACTAATACAAAGTATTGCATTGCAATTTGCAATACCCTATATTCAATGTCAAAGCCCCTGTGGCTGTTACACGTTACACTCATCTCATCACTTCACTGCCAAAGGCTAAACAAAGTTGGTGTTCAATATTTGGAAACGAAAACAATTCACTGGAGAAATATAAGTTCCAAAACTTGCTCAATTAGAAAAACGTCACAGGTAAAGGGCCAATTGTAAACTATGAATCAGAAGGAATTAAGTCTGACTTTGTTTTTTATTCATTCTTTGTGTTAAGTGTTAGTGTAAGGCTATAAATTAAATACCCCGAAAAATAACCCAGATTTTACCTTCTAAATTCCTGAATAATATCTTACTTGCTTGTTTTTTAATTTTAAAAAAAATGAAATCAACAGATAAATATGTGACGCTGTTTTTTTGTATGGACATGCAAATATGGCGCTAAAGTTGTAATAATTCGGGATGAGAAGCTATTCAGCGGGTAAAATCTCTTCTTCTGTGGTGTTTTTATTAGAAAACCTTAACGTATTGTACCATAATATTGTATATACATAGAATGTGATATGTGCTAAGGTTCGGATCGGAGTTATATCGTTTGGGGCAACTATCAATCATGTATTTAATTGAATTCAGTCAATACCCATGTAAAGTTTGTAGTTCTAGCTTGTAAAGCGTTTAATAGTGTTATGGAATCTGAAGGGTATTTAGTTTAATTGATTAGGCACTCTAGGTATTCGCTTGTACTCGTACCAGTCAGTCAGTCCTAGACCTTGACGAGTAGTGTAAAAAGTATTTTTGACCTTTTTTTTTACATTTGTTAAGGTGAAAGTGTAAATTGGTTTCTCCTCGTAAACATAATCAATCGTGAATTGACGAATTCAATGGTTTCATAACTTGACTTATTAATTGCAAAATAAAAATGAACTTGACGTTTTGTATTGAAATATCAGCATGGGATTATATTTCTAGAGTTAAGGCAGAAGTTTAGTTTGAGCTTGAAGCGTGTTTACAGCACGCAAGAAGGTTGAGCCACTCGCCTGAGTTACCTTTTGTTTTTTCCACAGAAAAGTGCCATTGTATGTAGTCCAGCATCCAAATCACAGATTCACTTCTCTGAAACATTAGCTTTCCAACGACGCATGTTTTTACGTCGAGTGGTTCAACTTCTTGCAGGCCGTAACACACGGCTTCAAGGCACATAAGCTCAAACCCAACCTGAATCTTAAGATATTTAACTTTATTAATTTATTGATTGTATTAAACAGTAATGTTCTCAGATGCAGAGAAAATCCTAATTTCTATCGCAAGGAATGAATCCATTGTTGTAAGCCAACCATTGTGTCTGACCTACATATTTCTGAAATTCCATATTCCTGAGTGGAAGGATGGCAGAGTTCTAAAATGGATATAGTTTCTTTCAACAGTTTCATTGCGGTCTCGATTCTTCGTTTGAGCAGCGGCTTCGAATATTTCCTTGTTTCGTAAATCCGACGAGCCAATGTGATTTCCGCAGCTTGGTATTCATGGAGAATGACGCCTAACAATATTTGAATTGAATTATATATTTTCTATGCATTTAAATATAAAACATCATGATGGGTTCCACAAAAAAGTTCTCATTTTAGTCTGACAAAAAAAGGCGAATCCGACCCAAGCTTACTGTTGGAAATTAAATATTCGATCAGTGCATATGATATTTAATTTAGCCTAACCTAACTGAACGTAATCTGACCAGAATCAACTGAATGGGGGCAGTGCTAAAGGGAACTTTTTCGTATGAAGTTTACCAATTACCTCGTGTAAGGGTCATTCCAGGCGTGACAATATCTAAAACTTGCAGTACTTCAGAGCAAAGTCTTGATTTTCTCTCCAAATCGTTTTGAGTCAGTTCTTGCAGCGGAATTTCACGACCGTAGCTCTAGTAAACGTAACGCTTTGGATCGATACTAGCTTTTTGAGTTAATATTCAGCTGTTTTAGTTTCATTACCTGACAAAGGCTGTACTTGATACCCAGAGGAATAAAATGGTTGGAGTGAAAGTACGGCAAGCATTTCAGAAGAAAACTTTCCTTCTTTGAGATATCGACTAAACTGTTCGCATCTCTTTCAAATTCCTCGTATAAATCTTCAACAGTTTTGGCGCTGATTCTAAGGAAAGATTAAATAAACATACACATCAAGAATGATGTGGCATCTATTATTTTAAAAATGTGATTGTTTAGAGAATAATTGGGACGTACTGTGCCTGGCACTTCGGATTCGTACACAGCCAGGAATTATTCCTATTAGTTTTCTCCTCCTCCATTGGATTCGTATTTACCACATATCCTACTTTGCATTTTTGACAAATTAAACTGCTCATGTGTGTTGCAAGTTCGGTCGGGTCCCTGCAACGATTACAGGCGCATTCGAAAAACTTCATCTGGACTAAGGCTTGTCTTCTTAGTTGGGTTGCCTGTAATAATCGTACAAATTGAGTTGAGCATACCTTGGAAGTATTACGTAACTTTACCTGCAACGCGTAAGAGTACGGGAAGAAGAGCGGCGATCCTGCAGGAATGTCCACCGTAGCCCTGACTTCAATAATCCCCTCTTCCGAATTTTCGAAATGAGTTACATTTGGAACACAATTGTGAGCCATCATGGCTGCAGTCGGGAAAATGGCACGGAATGACCATTGCTCCCCGAGCTCGAACGAGTTGACTTCCAAAATCCCGCAAACCTGTTCCAATAAAGCTTACGGGAATCAAAACTACCCGAATCCCTTTAGCCTAACCAAATAAGGCTAATTTCTAGTTACGGTATGAATCTCAAGGTCGCTGAATAGATTCCCCAACTTCCATTCCTGCTTCAAGACATTCAGAACATTCTCTTCGTTTTCTCTCCAAAGTGGCGTTAGTTTTCTAGCATAGTTGTGATGCTCCAATGTTAGCAGAGTTTCCCAGAGCTTGGGTTTCGTTAATTTCAGAATCAAAGCTCGGAGAACAGTCAGAGCACCGAAATGTTCGTCTTCTCCGGCTTCATTTTTCGGATCCGGAGCCTAATCAAGTGTCCAGAATGAAGAACAGTCAGTCACAAAATATACAGATTGCAATTCTCAGTATTGCACAGGTAATCACTACCTATTGCTCACAAGCGCCTTTTAGAAACCACTGAAATGTAGTGCTTCCAACTCCAACCAGGTATGTGACCTGAAGCAGTAATGGCAGAGCACGTAAGAAGTTTTACCAGCAGTTTGCGTAGTTGGGAAGCTGACATTCCAAAGAACGAAAGCTTTAAGTTGGCCCTTGCTTCAGGATTGATTGACCCGCAGAAAACTAGCATTGAATTCCAAAGATAATAAACATCTGGAATCACTAACTTCGAAATAAATGCAAATAAATATAACACAAACTGACAATCACATATCAGCTGCTATCCGGAATGCCAGATTTCCAACGACGTAAATATCTAGTAACTAAGGTAAAGTGTGGTTCACCCTGGACCAGTGCAGTGGGTCAAACTTCCTGCGTGCTGGTGTAACCCGCTGTTACAACATCTCAAACCAATTTCCCTGCCCTTAAATGACTATTCACTTCAATTGTTATGGTAATGAATGCTTCATGCCTCAATATTTTTCTCTACAAAGAACTTGCACTCTCCTTGATGAAAAATTGACATGGAGCATTTTTCGGAACACGCTGGCCAGGAACATCTTGAACACCTGCAGGATTTACACATTTACATTTATGATTAGTTTAGCTTCTATTAATTACACATCTCAACTCAATCCCTTTTTCGGATATCTCAAATCTCAACTGTGAATGCTGCTGTTTCGAGAAAATAAATTGAAAAGTACTTTTAATATTTAAAACTTTGAACAAATACTAACCATTTGGTGGATTCAAACTTTCGATATAATAGCAGTTTTACCTCATTTTTTCCATATTGTTGTACGGCAGCTTCTCATGACATCCTACACATACAATACCGGACGATCTCATGGGACCAGCTACTAGAAATTGTTCGGACAAAATTAACGACCCACGTTTTAAATCCCGTCGTGCTTCCAAGTACCTGCCAACAATATTTGTCAGTTCTGAATAAGGAAATGTACGGTGTTAGTTTAATATAATATTTATTGCCATTTTATTTGCCACGACCAGAGATGGAACTTGGGGGATTTAAAATCGATTTGGGTTTGGTAGAAGTTGGTTTTGGCTAAACCCAAACCCAAACCCAAATCCATCCGAAATCCAACAAAACCCAAATCCAAACCCATCCCCAGTTTAAGCTTCCCTCGCCAAACCCACACCAATCCCGAGTCCTAAACCCAAAATCAGAGACCAAACCCAAACCTATACCGATACCAACACCAACCTAAATCCAAACCAATACCAACAAATCCAAATCCATACCGATACCTAGCCAAACCCAAATCCATACCGATACAAAAAAAAACCCAAATCCAAACCAATACCAAAAAACCCAAATCCAAACCGATACCAAGCTAAACCCTAATCGAAACAGATACCGAGAAAACCCACACAAATACCATGCCAAACCCAAATTCAAACCGATACCAAGCGAAATCTGCATGTTAGCATGCAGTGCTGCTCATAGTGAGCTGGATCAGAATCTCAGTTGCATACAGCGCTGCTCATAATAAGCTGGTGAGGATCTAATTTGCATACAGTGGTTCGTAATAAGCTGGATAATAATAATAATCTTATTTGCATTCAGTGCTGCTCATAATGAGCTGGATCAGAATCTCAGTTGCATACAGCGCTGCTCATAATAAGCTGGTGAGGATCTAATTTGCATACAGTGGTTCGTAATAAGCTGGATAATAATAATAATCTTATTTGCATTCAGTGCTGCTCATAATGAGCTGGATCAGAATCTAAGTTGTATACAGTGCTGCTCATAATGAGCTGGAAATTTGCATGCAGTGCTGCTCATAGTGAGCTGGATCAGAATCTAGTTTGTATACAGTGCTGCTCGTAGTGAGCTGGATCAGAATCTAGTTTGTATACAGTGCTGCTC
>JAQFXY010001016.1:0-13860 GCA_034693865.1 Ceratophysella sigillata | reverse complement strand
ATGTTAAAGTAACTACCTACTACATCAATTTAGTATTTACTAAATTCAAGGTTGTATGCGGGTAGCGAAAACAATCCAAATTGCAATGTGCCTACTACCTACCAGGTGTAATTTGTACAGAACTAGAACTGTCCTTTTCGTCGGTTAGACAGAGGAATTCGGATAAGGCCTTTATATAGGCAGGGAATTTGCGTCACAATTCATATTGAAGGTGAACCTGCTGTTCTGTATTAATGTCATCCTTAACAATAAGATCAACTCCCACCGCGAATCTAATAGAGAACGAGTTTAGTAATATACTTGCGAAGGCTAACCTTTACTACTACTGAGCTGAATATATTTTAGAAGACGGAATTAAGTTTGTAATAAATTGTGTCACTACTGTGACTGTGTATTGCAAAGTCTGGATATGAATTTGGTCAAACCAAAAACCACAATGAAGGTTTGAGAGATAATTCGTAGTAGGTACTCTTCGGACGAGTATAAAACTATTATTTACTGAAACTGAAACCACATTGGACCCGAGTATGACACTCAGCTAATGTTATCTTATCAATGGCTCTTCGGGTGTATCCTCTTTACTATTTACGACCGAAGCACAGGACTGTTCAAAGCTCAGAATAATAGCAAACCAATATCCATCCTGTATTTAGTGGAACAGGGCAGTGATAGGTGATACATTCTTATGCATGTTCAGTGTACTTTCAAGGGTTTGACCGAAGTACGTGGCATTCTGAACTCCAGTGTCTCTCGGTCCGTCTCGTCGAACACAAGTTGTCATATTGTAACATCATTTTAGTATCAACCGAGACCGAATACGCAATTGGGTGTGGTTAATTTATGTAGTTCTGAGTGACCAATAATAATGGCGGAAAGCACATCGTCATGTTCATCTCCGCCACCTGTATTCAGTCCATTACCTTTACAATCTCGACTTTCACATCGGACTTTCTCCTACGAGTACGAAAATGGTGGGAGTGAAGGGATGCAGAAGGATGCACTCAGAAACGTAGAAAATGTAGTCTACGAGAGATACATATTGGACCTTAAAGGTATGCATATGGTCAGGTTCATCCGCTCTGCAGGAAAATACTTTATGTTTATGCCGCAAATACTCATTCTAATAAGTCATAGCGAAAATTATGTGTAATTAAATTACTGGTGCACTTAATTGGGAATTCAGCGTCAGCATTTGAAATTGAAAAAGTTATGTCGAGTTGCACTTGGCGAAACACTTACGTGTGCTTGAGTAAGAGCACATATTATGTTCCGGTGGTGGCCATATTTGCGAATTTTTTGTTGCTGATAACGATGCCGTGGCTAAGTTGGCAACCCGAGAAAATCAGAAACACTTGCAGACTTCAACATAAATCGCTAAACGATTCTATGCCTCTGTGCCATAGATATATCCAACACTATTCACCTTCGAATGTTATTTTGTCTCATGTTTTGACTATTACATACTTTTCAATCAATTGTGGCATGTTGCCAGCAGACTCTGACATTTCAATGAAATGAGAACGAGAAAAACAAGGACTGTCTTTCACGGATGCGGTTATTTGCTCAAAGTGTTTTCCTCTTCCTGTCATAATTCCACAACACATAGAGCTTTCCAAATCCACAAAGTGGTTGTTTTTTCGTTGATAGTTATAGCTGAATGTACGATTGATTCGACTAATGTCCCGTGCTTGAATTTTGAAGGATTTAAAAGTATCTAACCATACTCAATTTCTTGTATTTGTTTAGACGAGAGAGAAACTGTACAAAAGAAAACTTTTACCAAATGGATCAACTCTCATTTAGTCCGTGTTTCTTGTCGAATCGGAGACATGTACATAGACCTCCGAGATGGAAAGATGTTGATCAAGTTGCTTGAAGTTTTGTCCGGAGAACGCCTGGTAAGTTTCTGTTTTGCTGCCTTTTACGCACACATGCTCCTACGACATAGGCGTAGTTTTATGGTTAATCGGTTTCACTTTTAGTACTCTCTGCAGCCTGTCTTATCAGGGTGGGACTAGAGTGTTAGAGTATGACAAGGAAGAATACCTTTAGTGATAGTGAATTTTTACAGGGTAGTTATTTATGATTTTAAAACCGCTGATATGTTATATTCTCTCTATGTGATTTCATTGTAGCCGAGACCAACGAAAGGGAAAATGCGAATTCACTGCCTGGAAAATGTTGACAAAGCACTCACTTTCCTCAAAGATCAACGTGTTCATTTGGAGAATATGGGGTCTCATGACATTGTCGACGGAAGTTCTCGACTCACGCTTGGCCTCATTTGGACCATCATTCTCCGTTTCCAGGTTTCAATTATTCATAAACTGTGTACACGCTCCACCTCTTGACTTACTGTCCAACATGGTTTCCATCTTTTCGGTTTTGATACTTTTACCCTCCTCCTGCATGATTCCTTGATTCGGTAACTTTCGGCGGGCTATCACCGGGAAATTATCGAACGCGTCCTTCGTGCTCTTTAACCATTACACTTCTATTAGCGTGGGGAAAGTATTTCCCCGACTTTTAGTATGTTTAAATCCTGGTTTACTTGCTCCTGCTCTCCTCTAAATTTTCGGCTGAATCACACTCTTGAGAATAACCTAAGTTGAAGAAAATGCTCATGTAAGTTTTTGGTATGAAACTTTAAGATTCAAGATATTACAATAGAAGAAGTTGATAATAAAGAGACCAAGTCTGCCAAGGACGCTCTCCTTCTGTGGTGTCAAATGAAGTCTGCGGGATACAGCAATGTTAACATTCGGAACTTTACAAGCTCCTGGAGAGACGGATTAGCCTTCAATGCCATCATTCACAAGCATAGGCCTGACCTCATTCAGTATGAGAAATTGTCACACAGTAATCCAATGCACAATTTGAACAATGCCTTCAACGTGGCCGAGTCAAAACTTGGTATTACCAAATTGCTGGATGCCGAGGATGTTGCCGTGGATCAACCCGATGAGAAATCAATTATTACCTACGTTGTCACTTACTATCACTACTTCTCAAAACTGAAACAAGAAACGGTTCAAGGAAAGCGTATTAGCAAGGTTAGGTTTTAATTCTAACTCCTTGTCTCGAAGTAAAATAGGAAGTACTTTTCGTGACACATGTTGATCATAAACATAAACCTCGTTACAGGTTGTCGGAATTGCGATGGATAACGATCGAATGATCCGAGAATACGAAACTTTGACATCTGACTTGTTGAAATGGATTGAAGTGACCATTGATCAATTGGGTGATCGTGACTTTGCTAATTCACTTACGGGAGTTCAACAACAACTAACCCAGTTCAACAATTACCGCACGGTTGAGAAACCACCCAAGTTTGACGAGAAGGGCAATCTGGAAGTTTTGCTGTTTACGCTGCAATCCAAAATGAGGGCAAACAATCAAAAACCATACACGCCACGTGAGGGCAAACTCATTTCTGACATCAACAAGGCATGGGAGCGTTTGGAAAAAGCAGAACACGAACGGTAAGCTGAATACTTTAAATATGAAATTACCAACTTTGGAATTCGCTAATCATTATAATTCGTCTTCAGGGAATTGGCTCTTCGAGAAGAATTGATTCGTCAAGAGAAATTGGAACAATTGGCTGCAAGATTCAACCGAAAAGCAAGCATGAGAGAAACATGGTTGAGCGAGAATCAACGACTTGTTTCCCAAGACAACTTTGGATTTGACTTACCAGCTGTTGAAGCAGCTGCTAAGAAGCATGAAGCTATTGAGACAGATATATTTGCTTATGAAGACCGTGTACTTGCCGTTGTAGCAGTAGCACAAGAACTGGAAGCTGAAAACTATCATGACATTGAAAGAATTAATTTGAGAAAGGAGAATGTGATGAGACTTTGGGAGTACCTTCTCGAGTTATTGAGAGCTAGGAGACTCCGACTCGAAGCATCACTTCAGCTTCAACAAGGCTTCCAGGTTCGTTTTTCCTTGTTGTGCTCAATCTAGCTGTTTTCCAGTGAATTGTGCTAACTTAAGGTAACTTTTGGTTTACAGGAAATGCTATATATCTTGGACTCAATGGAGGAAATTAAAATGCGCCTGTTGTCAGATGACTATGGAAAACACTTGATGGGTGTCGAAGATTTGCTTCAAAAGCATTCATTGGTTGAAGCTGACATCAATGTTCTTGGCGACAGAGTCAAGTCAGTTGTTCAGAACTCTCAACGTTTTATTGGCGACGAACAGGAGCCTGGACTTGAGAACTTCCGTCCAGCAGATCCCAGTGCAGTTATGGAACGAGTTACGCAATTGGAAGAAGCCTATGCTGAGCTTGTTAAGCTGGCAATTGAGCGAAGAACTCGGCTTGAGGAAAGTAAGAAGTTGTGGCAATTTTACTGGGATATGGCTGAGGAAGAGAACTGGATCAAGGAGAAGGAAAATATTTTGTCACAAGGTGACATTGGTCACGATCTGACTACTGTGCATCTTCTCTTGGCTAAGCAAAGGGTAAGAGTTTGAGAGGTTTATGTACAGACAGACGTGATACCTGTTACTTTTTTTTTGCTCGGCCGCCTTTGATGTTGAAGTATCCTATTTGTCTAGGCTTTGGAAACTGAGATGAACTCTCATGAACCCCAGTTGATGAGCGTGGTTAATATTGGACAAGATCTTATTGATGAGCAACAATTTGGAGCTGATAAGGTTCAAGGACGTCTTGGGGAGATTATGAGCTTGTGGCAAAATTTGAAGGACCTTTCCGATTACCGGAAAAGACGACTTACAGAAGCTGTGGACTATCACCAGGTAATTAATAATTAGGAGAGCTAGTTTGTCACTAAACTGCATTTACATATTTGGTCCTTACGAATTTTCCCTTGTGTTTACTAAGTTCTTTGCTGACGCTGATGATGTGGACACTTGGATGCTGGATATGCTCCGCCTTGTTTCAAGTGAGGACGTTGGTCGTGACGAGGCAAATGTTCAATCCTTGTTGAGAAAGCACGATGATGTGACTGAGGAATTGAAGATTTACTCCAGCACTATTGATTCACTTCATCAACAAGCCCAACAATTGGGCGAGCAAGACCGCGATAGTCCGGAAGTTGTTGAACGTCTTGCCAGCATTGATCGCAGATACAAGGAATTGACAGAATTGGCTAAGTTGAGGAAGCAACGACTCATGGATGCTCTGTCTCTTCATAAGCTCCTTTCCGAATCGGAAGGCGTCGAGCAATGGGTTGCTGAGAAAGTAAGACTTGCATTCTAGTCGATGGTAGTTTGTGTCTTCTAAGATCCTTCTATTCGACTTTTTAATTGTATGCTTCTTTGTAACTAGGACCGAATGCTTCTCACAATGGTTCCCGCAAAGGACATAGAAGATGTGGAGATCTTGAAGCATCGATACGATGGGTTTGAAAAAGAAATGAACTCAAATGCATCCCGCGTCGCGGTTGTAAACCAACTCGCACGTCAGCTCCTTCATGTCGAGCATCCAAATTCGGAGGAAATTGTTGGTCGTCAAAACATGTTGAACACCAAATGGTCAGAATTGCGAGAGAAGGCTGAGGGCAAGCGTGATGAGTTGAACTCGGCTCATGGTGTTCAAACCTTCCACATTGAATGCAGAGAAACTATTGCTTGGATTGAGGACAAGACACGAATTTTGGAAGAAACAGCTAATTTGGAAATGGATCTTACTGGTATCATGACTCTCCAGCGTCGTTTGTCAGGTATGGAAAGAGACTTGGCAGCTATTCAGGCAAAATTGGATGCATTGGAAAAGGAGGCTGAAAGAATTAGTGAAGACCATCCAGAAGAAGCCGCGCTTATTCGTGAACGAATCGAGCAGATTAGATCCGTCTGGGAACAATTGACTCAAATGGTACGAAATAATTTGAATTTGGGTTCGGCTAGTGCTAGTGCAGTGGATTCATTCGCATTAGGAAGTTATTTACTTTTATTTCTATCGTGTAGTTGAAAGATCGTGATGCTAAATTGGAAGAAGCTGGAGATCTTCATCGATTCCTTCGTGATTTGGATCACTTCCAAGCTTGGCTGACAAAGACCCAGACCGAAATTGCCAACGAGGATGAACCAATTAGCTTGGCCGATGCGGAAAAACTTCTGACACAACATCAAAACATCAAGGAGGAGATTGAGAACTACGTTGACGACTACGAGAAGATGATGGAATACGGAGAACGAATCTTTACTGTAAATATAAATTTATATGAATTTTTTCTGTAATACTGAATATTCATCGATTATCAATAATCAATACCGTTTACGCTTGCAGGAACCATCAACTCAAGATGATCCACAATACATGTTTTTACGAGAGCGGCTCAAGGCCCTCAAAGACGGATGGGATGAATTACGTCAAATGTGGGACAACCGACAGGACCTTTTGTCACAGTCCATGAATCTTCAGATATTCATGAGAGATGCTCGACAAGCCGAAGTCCTTCTTTCACAACAAGAAACTATTCTTGCCAAAGACGAAACTCCAGTACGTCCTACAACGCAGATGAGCCTATTTTTGCTTAAAGAATGGTGGAAATTGTATTAATTTATTCTTTTTTCGTTACAGTCTAATCTGGAACAAGCCGAGAGCCTAATCAAGAGACACGAAGCACTTCTCACAACAATGGATGCCAACGATGAGAAGATCAATGGTGTCATTCAATTTGCCTCGGTTCTTACCCGCGAAGGCCATGGACAAGGAGATAAAATTGGAAAGAAGGGAGATAGCATCAAAGAGCGACGAGATAATAACAAGAAGAAGGCCCTTGAGCAAATGGAGAAACTCCGTGATCAGTTACAGCTTCACCAATTTCTGCAAGTATGTTTTGACTAGTTGTTTGTGTGCAAATTCTTTACTCATTTGTATCGATTTCCTCTATCCAATCTGTAATGCTCGGTTTCAGGACTGTGAAGAACTTGGTGAATGGGTTCAAGAGAAGAGCATGATTGCTCAGGACGAGACATACCGAAGTGCAAAGACCGTACACAGTAAATGGACGAGACATCAAGCTTTCGAAGCCGAAATTGCATCTAACAAAGACCGACTCATTGCAATTCAAGATGCGGCTCAAGGGCTTTTGAAAGAAAAACCAGAGTATGCACAGTACATTACGCCGAAAGTTAGTGAACTTGGTTCACACTTCAATGAATTGGAAGACACTACTAAGGAGAAGGTAAGCGTTCGTTTAGTCGTTTCTTGTTTGTGAACCGTAACTGTATCGCCTAAGTGAAACATTTTAATGTTTTTTCGAACAGGGCGAAAGATTGTTTGATGCAAATCGTCAAGTTCTATACGAGCAATCATGTGACGATATTGATGGCTGGATGAATGATTTGGAGAAACAAATTGAGAATGAAGACTACGTTCAAGCTGGAGATTTGGCTTCTGTTAATATACTCATGCAGAAACAACAAGTAATATATCAAAATGTTCATTTATAGAACTTTTCCTTGTAATTAATGCAACAAGTAATATCATATTTAACTCATCTTGCAGATGATTGAGACACAAATGGCTGTCAAGGCGAAGCAAGTAACTGAGTTGGAGAGCCAGGCTCAGCATTTGCAACAAATGGATCCTGATAAGGGTGAAGAAATTGTTGCTAAGAAGTCCATCGTTGAAAATCGGTTCGGAAAACTTCAAGCACCTTTGTTGGAAAGGTAAGATAATTTTGTTTTGTTATAATTAATTAATTTGTATAACGAATTGTCACACTAAAGCCGATGTACTAATTCTGAATACGACTTTTAGGAAAGTACAATTGGAGAAGAAGAAGGAAGCCTATCAATTCCGACGAGATATTGAAGATGAAAAACTATGGATTGCTGAGAAAATGCCACAGGCCGCTTCGAAGGAGTTTGGAAACAGTCTCTACAACGTTCACATCTTGAAGAAGAAGAATCAATCCCTTCACAATGAAATTGACCATCATCAACCCAGAATCGATACTGTTGTTGGAAACGGAGTCAAACTCATTGACGAGGGTCACGAAGCCGCTAACGAGTTCGACCGTCTGAACAATGAATTGAAGCAAGATTGGGAAGAACTCAAGGATGCAGTTGATCAACGAAAGGAGAAGCTCTTGCAATCCGAAAAGGCACAGCAATATCTATTTGACGCCTCGGAGGCAGAAGCTTGGATGTCTGAACAGGAGCTGTACATGATGGCCGAGGAGCGTGGCAAGGATGAGATTTCTGCCCAGAACCTAATCAAGAAACACGAAGCTCTTGAAAATGACGTTGACGACTATGCGGACACTATTCGTCAGTTGGGTGAAACAGCAAGACAACTAATTATGCAGGAACATCCCGAGAGTGACAACATTGGAGTGAAGCAATCCCAAGTTGATAAGCTCTATGCTGGTCTCAAAGACTTGGCTCATGAGAGACGTTCCAAGCTTGAAGAAGGTCTGAAGCTCTTCATGTTGAACCGAGAGGTGGACGATCTAGAACAATGGATTGCAGAGCGAGAAGTTGTAGCTAGTTCTCATGAATTAGGCCAGGATTACGATCATGTTACCATGCTCTGGGAACGGTTCAAGGAATTCGCACGGGACACTGAAGCAATTGGAAACGAGAGAGTGGCATTGGTCAATGAGATGGCTGATGGACTTATTTCAGCTAAACATTCGGATGCTGCAACAATTGCTGAATGGAAGGACGGTCTCAATGAGGCTTGGGCTGACCTCTTAGAACTTATTGATACCAGGGCTCAAATGTTGGCCGCTTCTCGAGAACTCCACAAATTTTTCCATGATTGCAAGGATGTTCTTGGTCGGATTTCTGAGAAGTCTAATGCTGTTCCTGATGAAGTTGGTCGCGATGCTGGGTCTGTTTCAGCTCTTCAAAGAAAACATGTACAATTCCAACAGGATTTGCAAACTTTAGGCTCTCAGGTACTTGTTCGACTTCATTTCTTAGGTTGGCCAATTTTCGGGTTTCGGGACTCATATCTCAAATGCTAACCAACCGTTGTAATTATCTAGGTCGAGCAAATAAAAGACGACTCGAAGAAACTTCAGGCAGCATATGCTGGCGATAAAGCGAAGGAAATTACGAATCGGGAAGCCGAGGTCGTCAACGCATGGTTGAACCTTCAAGGTATTTTCTTTCATCCTATAGTTCTTTAATTGGTTTGTTCTTCCATTAACTGGTTCTTTTTTCTTGGGATTAAAGGTTTCTGCGACGCCCGGAAACAGAAGCTCGGGGATACTGGAGATTTGTTTAAATTCTTTAATATGGTTCGTACTCTGATGTTGTGGATGGATGATGTCAAAGTTCAAATGAACACGTCTGAAAAGCCTCGGTAAGCAATACAATCCAATGCTATGAGCATCCTTGAATATTTTGTGAATGTGTAAGCATAAGTTTGATAATTGGGATTGGTTTCTAGTGACGTGAGCGGAGTGGAATTACTAATGAATAATCACCAGAGTCTAAAGGCAGAAATTGACACAAGGGAGGAGAATTTCTCCTCTTGTTTCAGACTTGGGAAGGAACTGCTCTCAAGGAACCACTACGCATCCCCTGAGGTATGTAGCATTTATGAAAAGCCTGTAACCCGTATTCAAAGATTAAGCAATTCAATATTTTATTGAATCGTCTTAGATCAAAGAACGTGTTGTGGGCCTAACCAACCACAGGAATAGCATGCTTCACCGCTGGGAAGAAAGATGGGAACATTTACAATTGAGTAAGCATCGTTTCAACTGTAGTAAACAGTTCAGATAATATTGTGCCAGTAACTAAAGTTTGCCCGTATTCATGTTCTGCAGTTCTGGAAGTTTACCAATTTGCACGAGATGCTGCAGTTGCTGAAGCATGGTTAGTGGCACAAGAGCCGTATCTTCTGAGTCAAGAACTGGGTCATACGATTGATGAAGTTGAAAATCTAATTAAGAAGCATGAGGCTTTTGAGAAATCCGCTACGGCACAAGAGGAAAGATTCACAGCTCTGGAACGGCTCACCACGGTAAGCCTTCAATTTCCTACTCCTTTTAATGTGGTCTCTTTCCTGTCAACATTCTTCCTTCGTCTGAGTAGTGCCTGCTGACGTATTAGTTCTCCATGTTCTAATTTCCTCTATTTTCTATCTCTGTTGTTTACTTTCTGTCTGTTTTCGCTACACGCAAAGTTGGAAATAAGAGAGCAAGCAAAGAAAATGGGCCGAGAAGGCGGTTACTATCCTTATGAAACAATGGTGACTTTCTATTTCTCAGTTTTAAATTTTTAACGCTGTGTACTGTGTATCCACTAATACACCAAATTCTAAACACGACCATAACTACGAATGAAGCCCCTGAAAACGGTTTGCCAGTTTTTGCAGATTTCACTTTTCCGAATTTCAAACATCTTGTGTTTGAATGGCTTATACAACTTACGTGACTTATCTAATCCGCGTATCTGTTCCATATCTCCACTAATTATACTACTATTGGTTAGCTCGTTCGGAGTGTTTTCTAATTCATATTCTGAGTAAATATATTTTTACACCGACTTTGTTTCGTATTTCAGTTTGAACTTCGAGAACGAGAACGACTTCAACGAGAGGCGGAGGAGAGACGACGAGCGGAGGAATTAGCGAAGAAAACGCCACCAAAGTCACCGGACTCTGACCGACCTGACGGTTCCAGATCCCCCGAACAGACTTCCGAACGTGAAGCAGCCAGTCGAAGTGAAGCCGGTAAGGACAAGCTTTTCCAGCCTCTGGTCTCTTGCATGTTTGTAGATTTAGTATGTGTGTCGTCTCTTGATGTGTTGTCCCTGCCGTCTAATACTTATTTTGATTTTCAGAACTTGCATGTTTTTGATTTCATTTCTTTGGTTTATTTTTATTTAACTTCTTACTTCTCCTTTTTCTTTGCATGATTATTATTTACGGGACTGCTTCTTTAGCTTCACCAAGCCGTTCACGAAGTGAAACGCAATCTCCGTCTCCACCTACTCTCGGAAAGTCACCACAGAAGAAACGACCAGGTATAGTTAATCAAACGGCTTCAGCTTCATTCTCTGCTTTGAACAACGAGTCGTCCATAGTGTTAGAAACCAAGCGTAAAGAATTAGAAACTACGGAGAAGGTCGAGGTCGCTGTGGACGTGATTAGCTACGACTGGAAAGAGCACTGGCACGTTGACCACTCTCCTCCCCGTGTTCCCCTCTCCTCGTCCAAAAGATACAAATACTTTCCTGACGTGTACAAATATTACTCTTCTCACGCCCAGTCCATGCCACCGCATTTGTCCTTCACCAGCTCCCAACTGTTTGACTACTACTCCTTTGAAGTTGATGACAGTAGTAGTGCTGGGCATGAGCCTTGTAATGCTAACGCTGGTGGAATGGTATTTCGTGGTTCTCGTGCTAATTGTCCCATTGCCTGGCGGATTTTGTATTTTGTAGTTTTGATGCTAATGTTCCTGGTGTATCACATCATGTTGTAATGGGTTACTGTTCCTAGCTAAAATTTAATTGTGGTTTTGTGTTTTTAATAAAGTTTACCTGTTTTTGGTTTGCGTATTTTGTTTATTTTTATGTAGTTTTTGATACGCAGGTATTTTGGGGAATTATTCGGCAAGTAGCACTAGTAGTAGTTAACTGTAGAATAAGCTATTTTTATTTGCTAGTAGTAATTTTGGACATGACTAATTATTTTTGTTGTTTTGTATTTTGTATATTTTTGGCCTGGTTTTTATTTTTGGTGGATGCTTTCTAAGGACCATTTCGATTGCCTTCTTTCATTGAGTCGGTAATCTCGTCACCCAAAACACCTAGAGATAAGACTAAATCTAAGTCACCCCATCCCGTCTCACCTCCTCGTAGATCGAGTGCCAAGAGTCTGGACAACTCTGATATTATTGACACTCAGGAAAATAATAATGATGAAGGGGAGGATGTGTTTGATGATGAGTTGCATTGTGAGTATTTATTCAGTAGTATTTATCCGTTGGCAAATCAGCTCACAGTTGTGTTATTCTGTGTTAAGTTGTAGCTTCTACTACTTCTTAATTCAAGCCATGTACGTCCTGTATTGTCGTTAGGCCGGATTTTTGTATTTCACTCTTTTAACACTTGGCACTAGCTGCTACGCACAGCAATAATTAATTTGGTTTCTGGTACAGTAGATTGTAGATTGAGTAAGCTTCCTGTAGTTGCAATTTCCAAAGTATAATAAAACATTTTAATTTAATCCGGCAAAACCCTTGACCATTGTACTATTTGTCTTGAAATTGCAAGTCTGGTAAAAGGTAAGGCTAATCGTACCATATTGTAATAACGCCCTAGTGAAAGTCCTGTACGTAATCTTATTAGTTTGCACTGCAATTTCTTACAGGTCATCTTCGTATCAGCTGATTTTAAGTCTAATACTTTAATAGCTTTAACACCTGAAACCGCTGCCGTTGTGTGACTGAAAAGTATGACTGACGAAATAAACTGAAAATTAATCTTATCAATTTTATTTTAGCAATTAGCCCGGCTCCACTCGGCAATGGATATTTTATTCAGATGTATTTATATTGCAATTTTAGTTGTTTGAAAGATTATGTCGTTTTTCTGAGGCACACTTTTGATGTGGTATTATTCGTACCGAGTGGAAACGAGGCTTTGGTAGTTTAGACTTTGGAATATTCCATGTTGGTAATTGTATTTGTGACTAATCATAACTCGGTCGGTTAGACTCTTTTGAGGAACAAAAAAAATCCAGTCGTTCTCGGTCCAAGTCACCATTTCGGAGTTTTCGTTGGAAAAAGTCAAAGTCATCAACTCTCGAGGCAATTCCAGCCAGTGCCTCTGACGATGAGTCAAACATACAAAAAGTCAAAGGTAAACTAACTTGATTCTAAAAATTCCCTTTGCCCTTCTTCCTCCGATTCCTTCACTTGTATTAAAAAAAAGCCAATCCCTCAAGCCTTTTAATTTCCTGTTACTCCTACCATGTTCCTTCTTCATTCTGCCCCTTGTCTCAATACAAAATACAAAATTGTACGGTGATGGTTTAATCAGTCCAAGGCATATGGTCTCTCTGTGTTCCTGCGATGCGACGGTGATGGTAAAATATGGTGAATTCATTTTAGCATATGGTTCATGTTCATTGTGATATAAAAATAATCGGTTGCCTGGAGTTTGGGAATTGTGCATGACTGCTTGCTTGGGAAACGAAAAGCTTGCAAAAATCTCACGCATTTTTGCTAATCACCGTTTTTTGCAAATTGCATGCTATTGTAACTCTGTCTCATTAACTCCGTTACCTATATAAGAATGCAGTTTAACATGTACCGAATGTATTCATATGTAAACAGATCGCCCTGGACCAAGTGAGGAAGGACTTCTGGAGAGTACGCTCCTGAGGAAACATGAATGGGAGTCAACAACGAAGAAAGCATCCAACAGGTTGGCAGTTTTAGAAATTCTATTTTCAAATGGCGTTATCGCAGTGCTATGGGTTAACCCGTGTTTAGCATACATACATAAATGTAATGCCCATTCTAATCTATGTGTACCGTATTACTCTCGTCTGCAGATCTTGGGATAAGGTGTACGTGGTATTGAGAGGATCCACGCTTCTATTCTATAAAGATCAAAAGAACTTTAAAACACAGCCCGAGGCTTTCTTCCGTGGTGAGAATCCGGTTGAGCTGACTGGGTCTACGGCCGAATTTGCAGCTGACTACACGAAGAAGAAACATGTGTTCCGACTCAAGTAAGCGCCTTTGCTATTCCACTCAGGATATTAAAATTTATAATATGCTTATATTCACAAAACTAAGTACTTGAAATAATCTTCCGTAAGTGGCATATGCATTTGACACTCCTATCATCGCGCTGACGCTAAAGTCTATGAATCATTGACTATTGACATAACAAGCGTTACCCATG
>JAQFXY010001015.1:0-13861 GCA_034693865.1 Ceratophysella sigillata | reverse complement strand
AGGTTAGGTTAGGTTGAGAGGAAGAAGGTTAGGTTAGGTTGAGAGGAAGAAGGTTAGGTTAGGTTGAGAGGAAGAAGGTTAGGTTAGGTTGAGAGGAAGAAGCAGGGCTCTTCACTCACTCACTCACTTCATATTTCATAAGCTCCCACTTGGCGTCATGCAACTACTTGCTTTGCAAGGAATTGTACATAATATCTATTTATGAATTGATGATTGATTGATGATGATTGATTCTGCTCTGACTCAGAGATTGAACTATGTACTTAATTGGACATTAGTTAGTTTGGATGTTGTAGGAGCCAAGCATAGAGCATGGAATATCCTATCTAATTCCGTGGAGCCAAGTGAGCTGTTGTAAGTACATACTTAGGTGCTCTGAATACATAGGTTGTAGAGTTGTGTGTGGAATGAAAGTGAGTTATGTTTTAGAGGAGTAGATAGTGTTGAGAAGGGCAGAGAAGGAGAGAAGAGGCCTGGCTGTTGTATTGTGATCTGATCTGTGAGTGGAAGAGGTGGGTTGTTGTTGAAGAGAGAGTCTGAGTCGGCCTCTGCTGGCCAGCCGCTCTCTCTCTCTCCGTCCACCTTTTCTGCCAGTTGGAAGCAACGTGTAGCTCTGTCTCTCTCCATTCATTCCGTGCACACAACTGAGCCAAGCTCCTTCTGCACAGCACATCAACAGACAGACAACATAGTGACAGAGCTCATCTCTCCTCTCTTGAGCGTATGTCAATTGGACTTGTGTCTGGACACAGCTTCTACTCCACTGCTTCCTTCATCGCCTGCTTCCATCATGTCCGCCCCTTCACCTGCACCCTTCCAAGCACCTCCGCCGCAGCTCCTCAGAGGAATTGTCAAACTCGTAAGTCACCTCCATGCCTCCATTCATCCATCCATCCATCGGTCCACAACTACCGGCCATCTCTCCATATGTCATCCATTCTCCATGTCATTGCACACTGCTGTCTGTAGCCTCCACCTCCATCCAGCCATCCATGTCATCTACACACATCCACTATCCACATAAGTCATCCTCTCTATGCACACACAGAGCCTACTTCCTCAGACAGACAGAAGCCGGCTCTTATGTATTTCCTCCTCTCGGCCCACTCCATCTACGTGTGTATGTGTATGTGCATGGGCAGAGGGAAAGGTCATGTGGAAGCCCAGGCCCATGGCCTATGTTGTATGTAGAGCAGAAGGGACAGAAGGCTCTGTATGTATGTAGGAGAGAGAAACCGCGAGTGGAGGCCCCTCCACTTCCTCTCTTCATTCCGCTCGTCCTTCTCCGATTTCCAATTTACATTCTCCTAGCCTCTTCACCCATAATTTATTCATTGCGCATAATGTTCGCAAATATTACGAAAGTATTTAAGTATTAAACACTGGAGATCTGTAGATACAGAATACTAGTTGCAATTTTCCATACTTTGATTAATAAGTATATTTGCGCAAAGCGTTTGACATATTTGACATATTTGGGAATTGTGAACGATTTTTGATGTTTTGATGTTTTGATTAAGACATTTGGGAGAAGCGCAAGAATATTTTCGGGAGTTGTGAATGATTTTTGATGTTGAATAAGACATTTATATTTATATTTATTTATAAGAACGATTTTTGATACTTGATACTGAGAGAAGCCTTGATAATAGCCATTTTTTACTTTTCTCTTTCATCTCCTTCCATTCCCCTTCCCCTCACCTTCCTCTTTTTCCCTTCTCCTTCTTCCCTTTTCTTCTTCTATTTGAAATACGTTAATAGGAAAGATTTTCAATCCATTTTCCATGCATTGACAGGTCAACTCTGGAGATTCAGTTGTGATCCGTGGTCCAGCCCGTGGTGGACCTCCACCCGAGCGCAACTTCTACTTCTCCAACATCACGGCTCCACGACTCGCACGCCGTCCAGGCCAGGGAAACAAAAGGTGAGAGTGCCAGCTGCATGCATTCACCCTCGTGCTTACATGTTCTGACCCTCGTGCTTACATGTCTTGTTGTGCTAGTGAGGATGGCGGTCGGGACGAGGCGTGGGCCTGGGAGGCCCGTGAGTTTCTGCGCAAGAAACTGGTGGGCAAGGAGGTGCTGTTCACGGTGGAGTACAAGGTGCCCAGTTCGGGACGGGAGTACGGCGTTCTCTGGCTCGGCCGGGACGTGGACACGGGGGAGAACATCACGGAGGCCATTCTGGCAGAGGGCCTTGTGTCCGTGCGTAGAGAGAGCAAGGGCGACATAGCACAACTCCTCCAGATCGAGGAATCAGCCAAAATGGCGGGACGGGGCAAGTGGGGACTTGAGAACGAGGTAATCCACCCACTGTCTCACAGTCTCCTCCCTTACTCCCTTATGCATTCTTCCTCTCATTGGCTCTCTTCTCTTCATTCCAGAAACACATTCGCGACGTTGTTTGGAGCGTGGAGGCGGCTGTGCTGGTGAGCAAGCTGGGACGAAAGCCGGTCCAGGCTGTGGTGGAGCACGTGAGGGACGGGTCCACGATTCGTCTCTGGCTCCTGCCCTCCTTCCACTACGTCACCGTCATGATGTCAGGAATCCGAGTGAGCTCTTGCCCATGTCTAAGCATGTCCATGTCCACTAAAGTCCATTTTACATGCTCCTCTCTTTGCTAGACGCCTGGCTTCAAGCTGGACGGAGAGGGACGGCCAGATCCTGCGGCCATTGAGCCTTATGCCGAGGAAGCCCGCTATTTCACAGAGTCACGGCTTCTGCAGCAGAACGTGGAGGTGATCCTGGAGTCGGTCAACGGACAGAACTTCGTAGGCTCCATCATCCATCCAGTAAGACATTTCCCTCATTTAGCATGGCCTCAGCTCGTAGAGGGTCTGGCATCTAGGCTCAGAATGACCAAATGTTCAAATGGCAAGTATTTGGAGCCACAAAAATCCCAAATTATTCTTTCATTTTCTTTTCATGATTGGTTATCTAGTTTTTTATTTCTCTACAAATTGGCAAAGATTTGAACTTGGTTAAAGCTCAGCAATTATTTTAATAGAAAAAACTGGAAAAATTGAAACCTGAAATTGAATGAACACATAATTTCATTTTTTTAAAATCAACTTTTGCATTGATTTATAATGTTTGGAGAGATGAAGCCTTGGATGATTCCAAGATCTCTTAGTCTTTTCCCTTGCAGATTTGAAGCTTTTCCTTTTAACTCCCTCTAGTTTTCTTGTTTCTTTACTTTTTCAAATAGTCAGCTTCATGCTAATCTAATTGCTGCTCGACTGCAGGAAGGCGGAAAGAAAGCACGATTTACATAATCTCATCAACAGCCTTTTTGTAATAACTTAATTAAAAAGAGAATAATATTAATGTAGGTAATAAAAAGAGAGAACAAGGTGAGAAAAGGCTTGTTTCCCTTTTCCATTCGCGTACTCCAAAGTTTCCATTTGAAGTATTGCATTGCGAGTACTGAGCGGGTGTGTGTGTTGTGTTTCAGAACGGGAACATTGCGGAGCTGTTGCTGCGTGAAGGCTTCGCCCGTTGCATTGACTGGTCCATGGGCTTCGTGACTGGCGGAGCGGAGCGTCTGCGTGGCGCAGAGAAGTTCGCCAAAGAGAACAAGCTCCGCATCTGGGCCAACTTCCAGGAGAGCCAGACGCAGTTGGCCTTGGCAGGCCTCAAGGACAAGGACCGGGAGTTCAGCGGTGTCGTCGTGGAGGTGGTCAATGCAGATGCGCTCGTGGTCAAGACGAACGAGGGCCTGTACAAGAAGATCTTCATCGCCTCCATTCGTCCTCCCAGGTCAGACATCCATCCATCTCTCTCCCACTCCGCCTTTCCCCACTAACTCTTTGCTTCTCCTCCAGGATTGAGAAGGAGGCAGGAGGCGACGTGGGCGTCGCTCCCGTCCGCTCTCCCACCTTCCGTCCCTTGTACGACATTCCGTTTCTGTTCGAGGCACGGGAGGTGCTGCGGAAGAAGCTGATTGGGAAGCGAGTGCAGGTGAGCGTGGACTACATCCAGCCAGCGGCCAACAACTACGCAGAGAAGATCTGCTGCACGGTGAAGCACGAGGGCGTGTAAGTGATCTCTGCTAAGTGGCTAGCCTTAAGTGGCCTTAAGTGGCCTTGAATGATGGAGGTGTGACGTGTGTTGTGTTGCAGGAACATGGGGGAGGCCCTGCTGAGCAAGGGGCTGGCCACTGTGGTCCGATATGGACAGACTGACGACCGCAGAGCTTCCGACTATGACCTGCTCCTCGCAGCCGAGGCCAAGGCTCAGAAGTCTTTCAAAGGGCTGTATGGGAAGAAGGACGCGGGCTCTTCCATGCAGCACGTCGTCGACATCACAGGCGTAAGTCAAGCACCGTCCATCCACTCATGCACTCAATACAATTCATGTCATCTCACCTCTGCTCCTTCTGTCTTGCAGGATGCTGTCAAGGCCAAGCAGTTTCTGCCTTTCTTCAAGCGAGCAGGCCGAACTGCAGGCGTGGTTGAGTTCATTCAGTCGGGCTCCAGACTCCGTCTGTTCGTTCCACGGGAAATGCGAGTGATCACTTTTCTTTTGGGCGGGATTTCGTGTCCCAAGGCAGACCGAGCAGTGCCCAAGTCAACCGAGGTAAGTCTTGCTTCTCCTCCTTCCAGCTGTGACCGAGTGGAGGTGAAGAAAGAGAGTGTGCTGTGTCGTAGGTGGTGGGAGGCGACGCGTGGGGGAACGAGGCGAAGGCCTTCACCAAGGAGCTCTGTATGCAGCGGGAGGTGGAGATCGAGGTGGACGACATTGACAAGGCGGGGAACTTCATTGGGTGGCTCTGGATTGACGGGAAGAACCTCTCGGTCGCTCTCGTCGAGGAGGCTCTGGCTTCAGTCCATTTCTCTGCAGAGAAGTCGAGCTACTTCCGGACGCTCAAGGTAGCCGAAGAAGCGGCCAAGGCTCGGAGGGAGAAGGTACACATCGCCTCCTTGTAGCTAGACAGTAGCTAGAGAGCAGAGAGAGAGAGGGCAGGTGGTTGATGTGTGTTTGTTGTAGATTTGGAAGGACTTCGTGGAGGTGGTGGAGGAGAGCGGGGCGGAGGAGGAGCGACAGGAGCGGAAGATGGACTTGAAGAGCGTGGTGGTGACGGAGGTGACGCCAGAACTGAAGATCTTCGTCCAGTTCACAGATGACGTGAGTTAGACAAGCCAAATAGCCACTCTGTCATTGTGTCAGTCTGTGAGTCTTGTCCACTCCCGCTTTGTCTTTTTGCAGGGAGACAAGTTGGAGAGTCTGACGAACGAGTTGCGACGGGAACTGAGCCAGAATCCGCCGTTGACTGGAGCTTACACGCCGCGTAAAGGTGAGTGGAGGAGTGGATGAGTGGATGAGTGGAGGAGTACAATGATTGTTGTGTTGTGTAGATGGGATTTGTGCTGCTCGGTACAGCCAGGACGGGGAGTGGTACCGGGCGAAGGTGGAGAAGGAGCTGGCGGACAGGAAGGTCTCGCTTCTGTTCATTGACTACGGGAATCGGGAAGTGGTGGCTGCGGGCAAGTGTGCGGCTCTGCCGGGTGTTCAAGGGGCTTCTGCTCCGCCCTATGCACGCGAGTACGCCCTCGCATGTCTCACTCTCCCTCCAGATGTAAGTCCATCTCTCCTTTCATTCCGTTTACTAGCTCTTTCATGGCTCTTTCTTGGCTCTTGTGTGCAGGAGGAGTATGCGGCGGATGCTGTGGCAGTGCTGCGTCAGGAGACGGGAGAAGGGAAGTTCCAGCTCAACGTGGAGTACAAGGTAAGGCTGTCTGTCCTGTCTGTGGCTTCTTGCTCTATCTCTTGTTGTGTTGTGCAGGTGGGTAACATGGAGTTCGTGAGTCTGCTGAACGAGGAGACGAAGGAGGACTTGGGAGAGATTCTGGTCAAAGAAGGCCTTGTGCTCGTCGAGAACAGAAAGGAACGGCGGCTGCAGAAGCTCGTGAGTCACCAGTTGAACATCTCAATCGTTGATTCATCTCTTGCACCAGCTAATAATTGATAATAATCCATTGTCTCTTGTCTTTCAGCTGAAGGACTACAAGACGGCTGAGAAGGAGGCCAAGACGCAGCATCGGAACGTGTGGGAGTACGGGGACATCACAGAAGACGATGCACGGGAGTTTGGAATGGCCCAAGCTCGCTAGTAACAAATCATTTCATGAGTTGATCAGAAGCACTCCTTCACTCCAGCACACACCTCCACATCCTCTCCACTGCAGAGCAGTCCAAAGCTCTAGCGAGTGGAGGAGATGTGGAGGTGGCGGCTGGGACTGAGGCTGGTGGGAGCAGAGAGAGGGCAGAGGGTGCCTCCCTCTCTCTCCTTCCACCGGAGCCTCCCGAGCGAGTGTCCTTATCTGTGTGAGAGGAGGAGGTGGTCTTGTGTTCACGGCCCCTTCTGCCTTCACATTACTCGATTCCATAATATTACTCACTCAGCTCACTCCTTTCTTTTCAAAACATTTCTCAACTCTGTTCAGCTACACTCGGACCTTTATAGAAAATATTAAAACTTTGTTACACTTACACCAGCCATCTTCCTACTCTCCAATTCAATTCAACCACCGATTCACATGCTATCCAACGTCCACAGTCTCCATCCATATCTCATCTCAATCTCAATCTCCTCCACTATCTCCTCCAGTAGTCTCTTAGTCTCTTAGTCTCTTGTCCTGACTACGGAGGGACATGGAGTGGGAATTGGGTCCAAGGAAGCAGGGTTAGCTTAGGTCCATTGGGATTAATTGGAGTAGCCAGCCATGGCTCAGCCTTTCATACCTACTTCATACCTACTTTGTAGTCATGTGCAGAGATATGCTGAAGGGAAATGGAGTGTGTGGTGGGAAGCTGCGTACTGTGTCGAATGCTGAGGTGGGCGGGAGTGGTGGTCCACCAAGTGGCCACTTCGTATGCTCCTCTTTTCAGCTCACCCACACCTTCCTTCATCCAAGCAGAACTTCTGATCAGTGAATCGAGGGAAATAGATTCCAGTATTCACAAGCAGAAATCTCAGGCTGGCCAATGTTCATCATCAAAGCCAGGCTTATGCATTCCGTCTATTCAAACAGCCATTCTAGCCATTCCCCTTATCACCATTTCCACCCATTTGAATTTGAATCCGGATCCAGCTAATTTTGAACAAATGCGTATTGGAATGAAATTGCACAAGAGAAAAAGTGGAGAAATTGGAGTAAGAAACATTTTATTAATTAAATTCAGTATTACTAATTGATTTTATGGAGTTAGATGAGTTAGCCAAAGGAACAAGTGGCACTCGACTAAATTAGAGCACACACAAACACATCAGCCACCGCATTTCAACCCATTTTCTCCCAATTTGATTCACCTACTTCTCAACATTTCAATCCGATCCCTTCTCAGGCAACACAAATATTTATTCCTCCAACACGTCTCCCCACATACAGAGGTTGTACAATGTTGGGCTTTAAGTGGACACCGCCCCCAGTCTCATCTCATCGCATCTCTTTCTTTCTTCGTGCACTCAACCCAAGTCTACTTCCACTTCCGTCCTCCACTTCCGCTTCATCGTATTGATTCTTTCCCAGTTCATATTTCTTAATTCTCAATAGCTTATTTGGAAAATACAATTGTGAAAACATGAGGCCTTCCCCTTAAAGCCTTGTTCCATCTTCCCTTTCAAATCCGGATTGGACAGAATGTCTCATCTTCACATTTACACTTCTAATCCCGTCGCTTGCTTCTCCATTCATTCAACTCTTGTGTTTGGCATGAAAAGTGGTCAAAGGAAAGATGGAGAAAATCGTAATAAGTAGAGAGGCAGTATTTCAGGTGGTGCAGAGTCCTTGGTGAGTGGCTGCGTCCAGCATGACAGAAGCTACTCCAGCGCTCTGCTTCGCTTCGCTCTCACGCACCTTGTCTGAAACAACAAACAAAATGGACTTGATAGCATCCTCCTCAAACTCCCTCTACGCCCATTCTCAACCCATAATACATCTTCAACCTATGTTAACTAACTAAACTGCTCGACCAATTTGGATGGAAATAGCTTCAAATGTTGCTCATTTGTAGCCTGATCCTGTGCGGGATTTCCATGAGGCCTGAGAAGAGAGAGAGCGAGAGTACCTGCAGTGGTGGTGAGATTGAGCTTGATCAGAACCTCTTCCAGTTTGAGGAGCGATGCTTGTGGGTCCTTGTGAATCCACTCGTCGAGTATTTCCCTCACGACCATCTGCTCCGTCTTCCGCTTGGAGACGAGGCTGTTGAACCAGATGTACCACTTGGAACCGCCGATCCCCAGCCCACCGCACACCAGACTCAGCTTCTGCATGCACACACGCTCTCCAGCCAGCAGCCCTGCAATCTCCTCCACCGCAACTGACAAATATCAACCATTCACATTACTCCCTTTATGAAGAACGCATGATGCATGATGGAGTAATGGGCAGAGAGGGAAGGCGGGAATAGGAAATCAATCCTTCAACTCAGTCTGCTCCCAGCGGTTCGGTTCTTAGCAGGAACCCAAAGTAACCCAAAGCAATGAGCGACAGAGGGAAAGTTGGAACGTTTTTCTACACAATATTGAATGTTCAAGTAGAACATATTTAGTTGTAGTTGGAAAGACGAGATGAAGCAAAAAGCGTGGAGGAGCTTCGAATGGAATTCTTTACTATGCGCAGCAGTAGGAATAAGGCTCGGCTCCACTTGGAAAAGGGACAATATCCGTCCGTTCAACCTTCGCTTCTTCGTTTGAGATTACACACAAAGGACACATTGTATTTACTGTTCTAGAGAACGGTCTGTGAATGCACAGATATTTCAAATAGCTCAATAGAGTGAGCATTGATCATCAACTACTTGATGAAAGCTTCATGAAAGCCGCGCCTCAGGGACACAGATAGTAGCTCCATCTTGGAAATATCCGAGTTGGAGTGTGGCTAATGGGACCCTAATTTACCTTTTCTGCTCATTGGGCCAAACGAACTTCTTTCCAGATCTATGCATTTCAACTTTCAACACGTTTCACACAATTTCTCCAAAAATACTTTTACAAAACATTGTTTTGGCAAAGCGTTTAACATCTTCTAACATGATGAAACCTAATATTTTTTCGAAATATCCTTTTGAATGTATTAAAATATGATGGAATGGATGGATCTGCAAAAAACGGATTTTGGCCCTAATTCTTGGGGTCTCGTTAGCTCTAACCAAATATCCGGTGTGCAGTCAACTGCGATTGTTAATCTACTTTTTGAGCTTTTGCCGATTTCAGTCTTTACGTAATTGGATGAGTTGATGAGAACATGATCTGCCATTACAGTGTCTAACTTAGCAATTTTGGGGTTGGAATAATTCTTGCGCAAGATCTCAGCTAGAAATTGCATTATTGGCTCATTTTCAGCATCCATAGATTGATAGACCTTTCACAGGCGAGCTTACTCTTCAACTTTTGGTTCAGTTTGCATCGTCCCCAAATGATCTCACCACTCGCTTGCTTTGAATACAATTCATACAAATAATAGCAAATTCGTTAGAAGTTGACTTTCGGTCGTAGCATCGAACGTTCGATAGCGAAACGACTAGAGGCCTAATGGACTCCTTACCTTCTCTCTTCTTTTTTTTTATTTGCAACTATATACAGTCCTTTATTCAGGCTTCCACAAAATGATTGCATAATGTCTTCTCTCTTCCCTATTATTATTTTTTACCAGAAAGCTTATTTTTCATTTTGCTTGAAATTAATCTAGATCGCAAAATCGAAAAATCGAAAGATCGAAAAATTAATCCAGTCGCCCTCTTCACCAATCATTTCATTTTATGCAAATGTAAACAGTAACATGGGAAAATGTACGCTCAATGCTTCCATCGAGTTGACGCGAAACCGCAATAACTATTTATGTTTATTTTAGATTATTTAAATTACGCTTTCTAGACTTAGTTTAATTATATTATATTGGATTTCACGCGTGGGGCATTGAGAAATCTGGCGCCCAAGGCCAAGGCGTAGGTCTGTAAGGGTTACGGTCATTACCGCCACTCTATCAATACCGCCACCCCATCAATATCGCCACCCTATCAATACCGCTACTCCAATTATTGCCTGGTGATTATATATTTGAGCAAAATCTTATATTCCTAACCTTTGGACGAACCTTTTAATTGAATCCTTAGTTGATTAGATGAGCAGAACTGAGGTTAAGTATCCAGTAATATAGATGCTTACAGATTGAATGTAGAACCGTATGAAAGCTGAGACGCCAAGTTATTTTGTGAACCGAAATGTTGCCTACTACAATTTTGAGAAAATAGATGTTACCTATATTTTGTGAGCATGTAATTATAATATTCGAGATAAGTATGCCAGTACGTGGGCATACAAATATTTAAGGTAGGAAGTATAAAGGTAAATGAAATTCCCTTCCCATGTAAATAAATCAAAACTCAACTCAATACATAAACATTTTTAACCGGTCTGCATTACTACTGTAATGCAGACGGGATAAACGACGCAGACGGGAACGCAGTGGCGGTATTGACAGGGTGGCGGTATTGAGTGTGGCGGTATTGATGGTGTGGCGGTATTGAAGGGGTGGTGGTATTGATAGAGCGGCGGTAATGATCGGATCCCGGTCTGTAAGGCCTGTGCCTAATAAGACCGGCGTTGAGTTGAATAAAAGGATTCTGCTCACTTCCTAACAAGATGTACATATAGGAATCTGCTATTGTGCGTGTGACTTACAGGGCTGAGTGGCCATGTTATGTTGGGAAGGAGACTATTGTTCCAAGTGGTTCTCTCTGATGTCTGACTGATGCTCTGGCTGGGAAAAGCGGACTGACTGCGGGTACATAGAAGTGTGAAGACTGACCCTGCTCACCTGACAAGAAGTGGGTTGGAATAAATGGAATGAAGAGAAGAAACTGCAACTAATAACTGGTTGTTATTGTGCTTCTTATGATCAAGCCTTAATAACAACTCCGTTTCCTCTTTGGAGTAAAGTCAAGCAAAGTGAAGATCAAGAGTCAAGTGAGAAGAAGATGAGAACAAGGAACCAGAGATCAATTATTCTAGCGGACAAGCCGACTAATAAGCTCAGCCAACATTTTCCCTCAAAATCATTTCTACATACATACATGTACATACATGGCCACCCAACAATGTTTCTACTCGTATACACTCTTGTTGCTCACTCACTCTTCCACCTGGATCTTCACTGCACTGCTGCTAATCCACTTCTCTTATGTCACAATCACAAGAGCAGCTTTCTCGCACAACTACAATAATGCAATAAGAGCATGTAGTCACTTGAGACACAACAAACCTCGGCCTCAATTCCATCAACATCTATCTACATATGTACATGTAGTTATTTGGCTTGATTCCAAATTGCCTTATTCTTACAAAATTCCTTTACTGCACTTTGTGTCAAAGTGAATAGAAAGAATCAGGAATCGCCTTTTCACAACTTTTCACCATTTTCCTCTTAAGGCAAAAAATGCCAAAAACTAGGTTTTGCCCTAAAAGTGGTTTAAGAGGTAAATAATGCGGATGAGAATATGAGAATATGAAGTTGAGAGTTAGAGAGTGAGCACTGCTTTCACATTGTTTGAAGTGTTTCCTTCTCTTGGGCAGAGGCGGTTCTACATGGGAGTGGGCTAAGTCGGCTGCTGGCGACTCCGAGTCTCGGCTAGCCCACTTCTACTACCAATTGGATAAACAGAATAAGTTGTTCTGACTAAAACTATAAACAATTGTTTAACATTAGGTACTTCAACATTATACAAACTGCTTCGAATTTCCTGTTATTACTCTTAAGAAATTCTAGAAATTGCTTAAGATTCATAAACAGGCGCTTTTATTTTACACAGCTATTGTAGTATTAGCCTAGAAATGTCAGGGATCTTGAACCAAAAACTAAAATCGGGACACACATGAACACGTATTTCGTATTTTCCTAAAAACGCTATCTTATTTTTATTCAAAACAAATGCAAATTAAGCACTGAACCTTCTTCTTCTTTCTCGGAATAGTTGTAAAAATAAATATCAAAGTCAATAGTCTCAAAAGTTGGTGTAAAGACAATCAGGGCTCGAAAATAAATATCGCCAATATCATGATTTTTTTGATACAGGATACCATGATGTTCCAGATGATTTTTGAAAATTGAAAATCAGTTTACTACTAATTTTGTTTCAGTAAATCGTATTCCATTGTGCATTTATAACTTTTCCTCTCTTGATGTTGAAGCCAAAAATGAAATGGTGATTTCATCTTTCGCAAGCACATACTACAAATTGTCTATTTAAACCGCATCTGTTCTTCGGGTTTGATGTTGAGTTGAATTGAGACTTAATTGTCTTCTACTTGTAATTACTAATTACTCACATGCAAAGCTTGACAACGCTTCGTAATTCATCATATCAACCTACCAACATCAGACGGAATAAGACAGTACAAGACTTATGGACGCTCTTACCGGCGTTGTGAACCCCATTCTCTCAGGATCTGTGCCAGCTGTGATTTGTCCATTCCTGTTTGGCGCCAATCTTATCGCTCTACACAAGAAGGGCGGATGCATCCGCCCCTACCCAATCGGCTGCACTAAACGCCGCATCTCTCGCATGTGGATCCGTCGTCTATGCTCTCCGGCCCTACCTTTTTCCGCATCAGATGGGATTTGGGACACCAGGGGGCGCTGAAGCTATCCACCGTGCCACACGCCTATTTCTCAAGTCGGACTAGCCCGGAATTTTGCTAAAACTGGATAATGCAAACGCCTTCAACACTGTGCACAGAGGCAGAGTTTTGAAAGCCACCAATTAGAACCTCCCAGCCCTTATCCTTTCATCCTTCCGGCCTACTCGGAACCGTCTCAACTGCTCTTTGGCAAATTTTTGATAAGTTCGGAAGAGGGCCTACTCCAGGGTGATCCTCTGGCTCCGGCTCTTTTCTGCTTGGCGCTCCACCCGATGGTTCAATCTCTCACAGCAGCCCTCAACGTGAACTATTTGGACGATGTCACTATCGTGCGCCTGTCTTCCGAGATGGGCTGAACTGGAACTTATTGGTGCTCCACTTTCGGACGAAGCTCTCCCGCACGGTCTGGAAAAGGAGATCTCCTAGATCAGTCTGCTGACTGGACGCCTGCCGTTCCTCAAGTCCCATGTCGCCCTGTTCCTACTGAAGAAATGCCTCTCCATTTTCAAAATGGTATATATGCTACGGTGCGCCCCTGCGTGGAAGTCGCCTAATCTTCTATAGGCCTTTGACCAAGTAATGCGGGATGCCCTCGAGTCCATTACCAACGGCACCATCGACGACCTAACCTGGACCCAAGCTTCTTTACCGGCGGCCAGAGCCGGCCTTAGAATTCGAAGTGCGTGTGATCTCGATGGCACTGCTGATCTCGTCGCCGATATCTTGGGTCCCGCTCTCTATCCGGAAGACCCCGATAGGCCTAAGGCTCTCTCCAAGTGGTCCGCTTTGAGCGGTTCCGCATCAGTCTAGCAATCTAGCGCGGAAACGCTGCACGTGTTCTTGCCACTATTCTCCCATCGGCCAAATTTAACGAAACTCCTTCTAAACTTAACCTATTTAGTGTGTTGAAATATATTATCGCGTGAAAGAATGAATATAGGGATATGTAGGACCCACCAATATCTCTCTGATCAAAATTGACACTCCATGTAAAACGACTGGACGGACCCGCTATCGGCGTAGCATTGTGTTAGCTCGTTGCTGTACAAGTAATAGTTAAATAATAAATTCGTCTCTACTGCTGCGCTACATATCAGGCATGAAACATCAAGTATTTCCTGATCCATGAGTAAATCTCAGGGCCTGTACAAGGTCTGGTCCGGCCCTGGCTTGAAATAAAAATTGTCCGGCCTTACTGTTGCAACTTTAAATTAAAGGGATA
>JAQFXY010001014.1:0-13863 GCA_034693865.1 Ceratophysella sigillata | reverse complement strand
GATTCACGTTCTACGTAGCTGTTGGGGAACGCAAATCTTTATCTAGTTTTCTCTCAAACTTCTCCTGGAACGTGAACGTAGAAAAAAAGGCTGCGTTCACGTCTACGTTAGGTCGAATTACGTTGAACTTTATCACCCTAATATGTAATAAGAAAAGAATCCTATTCCATATTCAGCAGAAGAGCCGATGGATTGGCGATAGTCTGGCTTTACAAAATCCAATGCACATAATTTGCATGCTATGTATGCTTGTCTGCGAAATCCTGGTGAATGTGATTTAATAAAATTCAAATAAGTTTAGAGAGAACGTACAATAATAATACGTATTTGGTACTGCTTTGTTGTCCTCAAATTATACTCAATTTTTCAAGTGTTTTGACGGAAACATATGCATAGTATTTTCCTACATCATCGTTCGATTTACGAGCATCTAATCATCTAATTTATCACACTTTGACAGGCTCTTGTTTAGTCAGTTTCAAGTAGTGCCTATTCAGTAGAAATTAAAAACAGAATAAATGTATTTATTTTGTGCCTAACTAGTTGATAAGATAAGACGCCTTACACAATTTAACAAGCGCTGATTGTCTCTCATGTCAGCCTTGCCAACAGGTGTGGAGCACTTTTGGTACTACTGGACTGGTATACCTACGAACTACGAAACACTTGAAGTTCTATGTATGTAGAGAGCCATTAGCGATTACCCTACTCACTCCAATATACTGGAGCTTACGAGGAATGGGACATTTCGAAATGCTGTAACAACTGTGGAAAACTCTACATTCTGTAGAAGAGAATATGTATGTATACCTATCTAACGTTATTTTCTTAACTTAACGATCCTACTAAATATCACAAATTCGATGTATGTGAACAGAAATGAAAGTGCATTTTAATGCAATACGTACAAGATATACATGATACCTATACAAAATAAATAATCACCATCCATCCCTAACTTCAGGTTCATAATGTAATTACAATTACCATATATCATACCATTACAGAGACTTATCCAGCTGAAGTACCGTCATTTCAGAATTTCCAGCTTCCCTTGTCTCATATCCATATCTCATATTGAATGCTGACTTCTTACGACAATAGCTGAATTCTGATATTCTAACCATAGACATATAAACAAGCAAGTATATATAGCTACTTCATATGTCTATGATTCTAACCTCACTCTCGCTAGAGAGAAAACAACAAATAAAATCTTCTTCTCCATATTCCACTCATTTAATATGAAAATATATATTCATAATATGCATTGTCAGAGACTATACATCAATCAAAATGGACTGAAAATTTAATTTATCTATTTTATTGCATTCCTAATGCTCACTGCGCTACGCATAAACATCCCACGAATGGGATTTACTTACGTCCTAATTTACAAGCAAGCGAAACTAGTCTTCGAATTATTTGATAGTAATTAGGTGCAAAGTTAAACAATAGGAACGAAAGCAGTGCACACTGACTTCCAAATCGTCGCACCTGGCGAAATAAAATCGAATGAAAACTCAAGACAATTCATAAATAGACTTTTAACTCTGAACACCAGTTACCAGTCATCTCTAAAATCCCTAAATCATAATTATTCACAAGGAAGAGGGAAACACCATTGCGAATTGCATTAGTGTATTTAGTTTATCCAGTTCTTCACATACATACACTATGTGCTACAGATGAGGAGAATGAACGGGTAATGTTGCTAGTTCGTGTGCGAGTCGGAGGGGTAGAAGTTCGGGAGCCTTGTTTACGTGTGTTTGGAGTATGTAGTAGTATCTGTAGTAGTATCTACTAGTAGTGTGGGGTGACCGTGGGTTTAGCCGGTAGGAATGTTCAAAGCTGCCCACGTGGCCTCACTTGAGAAACTGCGACTCGGACTATTTTTTTGGCATGGACCATAGCCAAGGCCCAACCATGCCTCATGCCCTGGCTGCTGCTCGGTCCTGGATGGAGCAGTGGCCCAGCCACAACACACGGCCACTTACTTCCGCACTCAGAGCAGAGCTCATAATATGCATGCCTTCTTGCCTGCCCTTCTGCCTGCTCCTCTGTCTGCCTATTAGATATTGGGCTATTACATATTATCGTGGGAACACCATGGCATGGGCCCCTTTCCACTACTCTCCCTTCTCCGCACTTGTTGTTGTGTGTGGAGAGCGTGAGTCTGGGCCAGCGTGTGTATTCCTCCAAAGCATGTCCCTCACTCAGTAGACCACTCTAGCCGGAGACGCAGATCCGATCAGAGCACACTTCCTCAGACCTCCTCAACGTGCCGAGTGGTAGTGAGCAGATTGCGAGCCTTTGACCCTCGACCCAGGTCGGCTGAGTACTCAGTCCACCCTTCAACAGCCCCCCCACCTCTCACCCACTCACCCAGCCCAGTCTGCATGCCTAGAGCTGGACCCAACTGACCTCAGTCCCACTCAACGTGAGCAGCCTAGTCCAGACGAGAAGCAGACAAGAGGAGCAGACAGCAGAATGACCGACATGTGGGAATTTTACGAGCACTCTAAGTCTCCGGCCTTTGTGTGAGTTGTTGGCATTGAACTTAGTAGAGATCGATTATGAACACTGACTAGAGTACGACCACTGTGGGAGTGAGACTGATTAGCTTAAGTACTCAATTCATTCATAATCTTACTAGTGGGAAGTGGAAGAAGTCTCGGGAAGAGGAGCTGGCACGAGAAGCGGCAGCAGAAGCGGAACAACTAGCACAGGCTACGGCTTCAGGTACAATGGATTGCAACAAGAATCCGAAAGCAGAGGGCAAGGGCCCAGAGCTGGAACTTCAGAATAACAACACGGGCACTGAGCCGGTCCCGCCCTTGGTCTCCTACAAGGACAAGGAGAGTGGGAGTGGGGCTAGTCGTCAGAGTAGTTCGGACACGGGCGGGGAATCACCCCAGACACCCCTCAGTAGTGGGGAGCTGGAAAAGATTGCCAATCTGAGCATTGGTCAGGAGTTGGGCTCTGGGACAGACAAGGATTCGGCTCAGGGACCTTCAGGTAAGCTTCTTTCTTTGACCTTCATTTGACAGGGCACTCACGTACTGGGTGGACTTGGCTTTAGGCTTTAGGTGTTTGACATTTGATGTTCAAGTAATTTAGACGTTTCCATTATTAGATACAGAGGATACAGATTCAGTCGAAACCGGAATGGAAGGCGGCGTTGATAGGAAACCCGGTAAGTTCATTTCTGGTTTTTGTAGTCCCTAGAGCAAATTATTTGGAGAACTTATGCATAAACTATTTTTCATACTCGCTTTATGGGAAACGAGGTTCATTGTTCCTTGCTTATCGTCGCTAGTACGAGTATGAGTACAGGTGGGCCATTAAATGTAAACCCTCGAAACCTTCTCGAGTCATAAGCCTCAACTGCATGCGTTTTACTGGTTAAGAAAGGCCTCACGTTCCAGAAAAGGGTTTTGAGGTTTTACATTTAATGGCCCGAGTTTAGTATGTATTGGTGTTTCATATTGTGCAATAATTACTCGCAAATTCTTTGAAATTCCATGTGTCATATTAGGCTAGGATTAGATCCGAATTACGAAACAAAGTAGGTTTGTTCTATCTGCTTAAAACTTGGTTCGAAAGTTAAATACCATGTAGTTAGTTTATCGGAATATTGTTGGTAAAAGCCTGAACTTTTATTGATGAATTAGCGTTGATAAAAAGAAGATTTCAAGGGTTTAGAACACTATATTCTGTCAAGATTCGAAGGTCACTCAGAATATAGGTCATGCATGAAACCTAATGTTTTCTGTGCGGTGTCATCAGGATCGATAGGGAGCAGGCCGAAGCCGAACAACTTCCTCGAGCCAATCAACTTTTAAAAAAAGCATTCCGATATATATCTTATTCATTGTATTATGTCACAAACTCTGAACCCTGTTTTTACTCTCAGATCATGATCGTACCTCAATATTGAAAACTGTTCCATCATTCCAAATCCATGCAATTAAATAACCTACTTATTCTATTCTCAAACAGAAATATTGCATACGTGTGTGGTGTAAGGCACTCAACCGGCATGTTTCGGGCCATTTTAATTCAATTAATACATAAAAATAGAACCTTTACAAACTACAAAATATTATCTGATTTTGTCTTTAGTGTCTTGGCTTATCTCTTTGGCCTGACTTATTTCACCCATACTTAACAATCTTCTTATTTTCTAAAATAGAAGTAGAAGTACTTACCTATACATTGCTCAGTCTCTTGTCGTGGTGTTCCTAGTTTCTATACTCCTAGCAACGGAAAAGACAGCGGCATATGATTGCACAATCCCACATACTGTACGCTGAGAAACCCTTTACTTTATTATTACATTTACATTCCTGTGTGGTTGTGTCCAAATCGCATCCACGAAGCTTTTCAGATTATCGCTCCTATTATGTTTTCCCTTGATTTGACGGAGCAGGTAGCGAGCGACGAGGGCTTGTGACTTGTGACTTCCACTTTCATTCAACTGCCTTTTTAGTGGCTGTACCACGATGGTGGCATGAGCTCAATTTCACGCTTACCTTGATTTTGCCTAATGTCTAATCTGGGCTTAGCGTCAAATACAGTTTTTCCTATTCCTGTCCTTTCCGTCTCCATACGTTAGATTTAAACATTTCGTCATGATCAACTACATTTATGTTGCTTATTGCATTATTGCCAATATCCGGTCTTCCCTGCTCTACATCTTCATTGGTTGTAGCATGAGTTTTACTGTGAATTTTGCTAAAATCGTTTAACAACAATACAGGCAACAATTTAACATATCGGTTAATTTTCGACTAAGTAGGAAAATTGAGATTTCATTTCGTGTCCTTCGTTTATTTAGTTATTTCATTATTAGTTTGTAAACGTGCAAATCACATGTGCAAATACTTGTTCAGGGTTCGAATTTTGACCAAATAATTTCGCAATCGCAAGAAGTGTTCCAAGTTAAACATTATTTACTGCGCATTGGTCAAATCATTCTTCTGCAACTAAACTAAACTAAAAAAATACGTATTATTCTTGTTCATAGTTTACTATTGGGGCCGCGGTACTGTATTAGCTGTATTTTAATTTTTAGGTATGGGTCACCCCTTGGCAATGGATGCCTTTGGTAACCTGATTTATCAGCCCGTGATTGCTCCAGGAGCTGGCCTTACTTCACAGGCTCAGTTTGGAGAGTTTCCAGTGGATTATGCTGCAGCATCGGCAGGTGGGCCTGCTGAATTTATGATGGCATATCCTAATGTGAACGCAAACTACTATGCTCCGCCGTACAATCCACTTATGCCTGAACGGGTTTTGCCCAATAATGCACTTTTCATCCCCGCTGGAGCTGGCGATTTGGCCTTAACAGAGGTCATGCGCTGTCAAATGTAAGTGAGAATCGGGATTAAGTATTCCATGTATTACTGTCTAAGTGTTCAGAGGTTTAATAACTTAAAATTTTCTGTTCTTTCAGTGAATACTATTTCAGTGAACAAAATTTGGCTAAGGATGTCTATTTACGCAGTCAAATGAACGATGAGGGGTTTGTTCCTCTTCATGTCATTGCTCGTTTCCGTCGAGTTAAGAACATGACTCGCGACATGACGTTAATTCTGAATGCGGTGAAGCAATCTGCCGTGCTTCAAGTGAAGTCAGAGCCGTACATCACCTACGTACGTCCCATCGACAATCCGCTGAAGTGGGTCATTACCGGTACGAAAGTAGTCATTGCGAGCAATATGTCGCCTCCGAGTCCAACAGGTGCTGGCGATGGTCTGAAGCGGGGCTCTACTAGTGGTGAGCTGAATTTGAATCCCGACGTTCCAGAATTCGTACCGAAAGTTTATATGAATGGAGCTATGTCAGGTGGTGCTACTGGTTAGTATTTGATTATTTGATTACTTACTGAAACTAATCTCATATTTTTAAAAATAAATTATTGATTTTGCGTTTCTTTTTCATTTTTTTTTTCACAAGGCGGGGAAGGAATGTGGCGTAAATCAAATAGTCGTGGTCGAAACAAGTCTGGTTCGAGCGAACGAAACATGAGTAGTCCTGCTCAGGATGAACTTGCATTTGAGTTCGACGAAGATTTTGGTGGTACAGGGAGGAAAGGTCCAGCTAAATACGCGTCGTAAGTTGAACAATTTGTTATTACTAAGCTATGTACTACTCTTTGTTCTATAATTTATTGCAGTATACAGTTGGAAATTAGATACGTGTTTGCTTTTGTTATAGTTATTCATTTTGTGTATGTAGCTAATCGCTGTCACCGTGTGTGTTCATTTGTGTGGCTTTAAAAAAAACTTGTGAATTTGTGAGAGAAATAACCTGATATTCTTTTTACCTTACCGAAAGTGTGAATCCAAATGTATATCCTGATTTTGCTTAGTGGTATTTTGAATTTGGAACTTGTGTGATTTTAGATTTGGAGAAGATTCGGATCATGAGGATGAGTGGAGTGACAGTGAGATTGACAAGTTGGTCATTCTCACGCAGAAACCTCGCGGATCTGCACCTGTCTCGGTCACACGTGACTACTTGACACAGTTCAACCATCCACAGCCCACGGCAAGCCTCGTTGGTGCGGAGCAGGCAAATATCTCTCACAGTATGGCACAGACCATTAGTGACGGTCTTCGTCAGTACGAGGAGCAGCAATGGTGGCGTCGCAAAAACGAGCAGTGCGTTGCGTTACCTGGCATCCAGGGTGTATTTGATGCGTTTTACCCCAAGGGTCGGAGCTCAAATGGAATGTACCCGCATCCTCCTGCGCCATTCAATACGCCAAATGTAAACGCTGGATCATACCCGGTAATTGAATTTATCGCCAATACGCGGCTTTGCTTCCGGTGAAAATTAGTTATCAACTATCAACTCCCTATATATTCTAAACACTAGTTGCGTACATCGGGGCAACCGGGTCCTCAGGCTAAGGGGAGACCAAGTGCAGCCCGATTTTATCCTGCCAAAGGACGGGGCGGTGGAAGGGACAATCATGTTGGTTGGATTGTGGACCATCATCAACAGGAGCCTGTGCGAAGGCGTCCGCGTACTACAAGTATTAGGTATTAAATTCAATTTTGCAGCCATCCCTTATAGCTTAAGTTCCATTATCACTAGAGCCTTATCACCTAAATGTTTTCATACTCGTTGTTTGTATTTGGCGATAAAATATTTGCTTACCAAATTAGTAGTTTCCTTGGTTTGCATAGTTTGCGTCTGCACAACTATAATTTAAAACCATGAATCAATGTAAAGAGTATCTTGGACTTCGTACTCCGTTAGGATATTGATGCAATCGCTACTTATAAGCAAGCTGATTTTTATAATGTTTAAGGCTAATTTATACGGGTATTTTGACGGAGTAGTAGCACTACTAGTACGGGAACTAGTCCAGCTGATGTAGGTTCCCTCTCATCGAGTCTCGGCCACTCTTTGCCACCATTCCATCACCCTTCGCATAGTCTTCTTGAAGAAAATGGGTTTGTGCAACAGGTCTATGGCAAGTATCATGATCGATGCCTCAAAGGTGAGTCGATACAGTGTTTGTTTTAAGCTGAAAGAAATACTGATGCTATTGCTGTCACTTCTCCATATAACTCATGAATCCTGTTTTCGACAGAGAGAAGGAGACTGGGAAATGGAAACTCGAATGAAATGAACACTTTATATCGCTTTTGGTCATTCTTCTTGAGAGACAACTTCAATCAAAAGATGTATGACGAATTTAAGACTTTGGCCTGGGAAGATGCAAATGAAGGATTCAGGTGAGTTTCAGGAATATTAGCTTAGAACCACTCTCCTATCTCCTATCTAATATATATATATATATCTTGAGCAACGAATTAGCTCTATTTTCCATATTCCCTGCAGATATGGCGTGGAATGCCTCTTTCGCTTTTACAGCTATGGATTGGAAAACCGGTTCAAGGAGAACCTATTCAGAGACTTTGAGGTTGAGACGCTCAAAGATTTCGAAAAGGGAGAGTTGTATGGACTAGAGAAGTTCTGGGCCTTTCTCACTTACTACCCAAAGGCCGGAGATATCACAGTCTCTCCTGAAGTGGCCAAGGTTCTGGAAAACTTCAAAACTTTGGAGGACTTTAAACGAGTGGTAAGCTAGTTAATTCTGAACTTCAGTTCACAATCTTACTAAAGCATGAACTGTTTTTAAAAATATGGATGTGTGATTATTATTACAGAGTGCCGAAAAGGGAGTACCAAGTAGCACAAGGTACGTACTAGTTACTAGTATGAATTATGTTATCTCTTGTCAAAGGAAAGAACCGGATGACACGTTAAATGTCACCCAGAATATTGGGAAATACGCATGGTAAACATCGAACCTGCCTTGTACTTAACTTCTGACTTAAAGCTGATCCTCTGGAGAAAAGCTGCTTATCTCGCTGAGTACAACAAGCATTGTTCGGTTACTCCTTAAAGTGCACAGGTCAACAATTATCTGGAACCTTTCCCGTGGCTAAGTGCTCCTTTACGGTGTTGCCACTATTCCGTACTTCGCTACCTCGGGCATTTTAAACTGCACTACGGAAATTGTACTTAATTTATTGAATTTATTTTGTTCTCAGATTGAGACGTGCTTCCATGCCAGGTGGTCAGGGGGATCGTGTTGGACCAATGAGACGATTCTCCAATACAAGACGTCGTCGAGCAACTTCCGAGTCCCAATGAACTGTTTCTGTCTTCGCAAAGCTTGTACATAATTTATTCACCTTTCCAACTCTCCTCACTCATAAGATCAGAAATAATTACAGAAATATTTTATTCATTGTTACAGTGCAATCGAATCCAAGGTCCTCTCCTTTTCCTTTCTTTCATTTCCAATTCCTGCTAAACTCGGCTCGTTGAATTTGCTAACTTCTTTTTAATATGAATACCTGGTGGGTATCCAAGGCTTTTTGAGATCAGTTACTTGTACCGGAAAAACAACAAATGTCAGGGTTTGCGTATTTAAGTAGTACTTTTGAATGCTGCCGTTCGTCCTCAACTGGTTTTACACAACGCGAGTTTATTTTATGTCCAATATCAACAACCACGTGAGCTAGCCCAGTGAGTGTCATATCCCAGTAGGAATACATGGATAGCTTTCACACGAGTTTGACAACTTGTAAATATAAATATATTACTAAATCTAAGACTTACACTCATAATAACGAAATCAAGAAAAAAAAACTATTCTCATGAAAAAAAACTACGTAGTAGATAATATTTTTGTTAATTTTACGTGCTTGTACTGCCTAAAGCAGTGCATGTACTTTAAACGTTACTTTATTTTTTGACCAGTTTATGTTGCATTTTCTTTTAGAGTCTAACGTATAGTTATACCTAATGGCTGATAGATTATAGCAATATTATCTACGAAATTCTAATGTGTCTTACGGCTTGTAGTCTTAGACTTGCTTGAAACCCTGCCTGGTCGGGAAAAGTTTAGAATTACTTGAAAGCTTGAGATCCTGTAAATGATATGCTGACTGGTGACTTCGCATCGAGTTCTATTTCTTGCATTGACCGTCAGCGACTGTCATTAAAATATTTTACAAGGGTAAGCATAAAAAATTATAAAAATAGTATCCTATGAATCTATATTCGATGCGAAAGATTAATGTAAACCCATATATCGATTTTCGAGAAACGATAATATATATATACCGTAAATGCAAAAAAAAATATTAAGAAACTTAAGAGGCTTTTTAGATTAAGAGTTTGCTGTGTGCTTGGAAAGCTTTGCGAGTGAAGATTGCTTTCACCATCACCGTCTGAATACTAGTAGTCTTAGTTATTTTCGTGTTTCTAGTTTCGATGTACACCTGGGAATGATCTATTCTAAATAGTCGTTAAGTGGTCAACGCAACGTAAGGTTGTTACAAATTACGAGCTCGATCCCCTTACATTCTCCTGCTTCCACACTATTCCTAATTTAATTAAGTGTTAGCTTTGAAAAAAAAATGGAAACTACAAAAAAAAATGTGATCTTTAATTGTAAGTAAGCTACTTCTTTACAATTATCCAATGGAAAGAATGTAGAGGAAAAGAGCGTGTGTAACAAATGTTTACCTGTTACTAAATATTGTTATATTTTCTCCTAAGTGTGGGGATTTGTTCGCGTAATTGACCATTTGTACATGTGTTGATCTAAATGGAATAGCTACGACTCCGCTTATCCATCGTGTTAAACGCCAAGTAATTGAGATTATTGACACGCTCGTAGTTATTTTATTTTGTATCAGCTATGGGTGTTGAGCACGGGCTTGGTCCGCCTATAATATTACAGGGGTAGTATATGTACAATACATTATGTAGCATTGTCTAGAGGGGTCCATTCTGTTAAGCACTGTTGCAGATTGGTGCAACAACACAGGCTTTTAGTAGAGATAAAGCTGTACTATGTTCTACTAGTATAAGAAGATACATTGCTCAGCCGAATGTATGTTACTAGATTTATTATTGACCATGATTTATTGAACTACTGTTTGGTTCTAGTTAGGAGCCTGACTACTGCTGGGGACTGTAAGTCGTATTATAATATGTACCTTATTACTATGGTATTGTAAGCTTTAGACAATTTACAACTACTACGGTGGAATATTATGAAGTAGAGTCGAATTATCTTGTTCATTATGTTTATTTTTTGGTGTGCTGCTTGTCGAGTCACTTGACAATGACAGGTTGAATGTATGATGAGTTGACGAGTGGAATGTGAACTATGTGAGTACTAATCCTACCATTTATTAATAACCAGTGTGTCTCCCCGAGTGCGAATTTAATTACTACTTTGAAAATGACAAAAAGAAAATAAAAAACAACAAAAAAACAATAATTATTATTCTGTTCACCCCATTTCTTTTCAAATTCACTTTAACAAGCAATCTACTAGTTTTTGTTTCACAGTGGTTGATTAACGGAGCGAGATTCCATAATCTGAAGCCAGCAGTTTATTTTTAAGAAAATTGGTTGATCAGAGAAGTAAGTTTGAAAGTTTTAGTAGAAAGCCCTTTGTGCCTGTGATCATTGGAACGGCTACCTTTTAACCTGGTTAACCAAACTAGGCAGGATTGATAAACCTTTGTCATGGAATCAATTGGCTATTAAACTGGATTGATGACATTGAATCAGTTCAATGTTGTTGGTGATAGTGAATATTTTCAAACTACCAAATTAGGTTGAAATTGAAGTACAAGTTGGACAGTACAAACGCTGAAGTGCTTAACCTACTAGTTGGACAAAGGGTAACGAACGAAGGTTCATGCCGCTCATATTCCAGGCAATGTCGAACACCTAGATTTAGTGCTCTTCCACTCTACTGCCAAACCAACTGGATTCTGGTTCTTTTCAACAACCTCTGTTGGTAACGGAAGCCTGCCAAGAGCAAAATCCGCTGCTGAGTCGAGCAAGCGTCAAAGTTTTCATAGTCGAATTCGTATCTAGCCATTACTAAAACAAGACGGCTTGTGAAGCTTCAGTTTCGTGCGATGGACGGTGATGGTCGGGAACGCGAGCAAATTAACAACCAAATATCCACTATTAGCCAATTTGTGGACCATAGAAGCATTGGTACGGGAACTAACCAGGATTTAGGTGCCGAAACTTTCAGTGACTTTTGTGTTGGCGTTCAGAATTTCTCCAGTGATTCCTCTAATGTTGCTTACGACAACGCCAGAGAACGGAAACTCCCAAGAGCGGAAGTTAATAACGGCCAGTTGACCAGTGCACTGGAAATCCCGACTCTGCTTCAAGACGGAATCATCCAAGTCAAGCCGAAACCATTATCAACTTCAACTTCTGCATTGACTTTGGTTAGTAGCAATTTAAATGCAAAATATTTAATTGTACTGGGATCGAGTCGATGAATATGGCAGCAATATCAGTGACACGCATGTTAAAAAGACACATAACTGCAATAAATACTAAATACTGAAAATATCTTAACGACTCTTTTATAATTCGTTCAATCATAAATATTTTGATTCTTAATAACTGCCTAACTTGTCAACTGCTTGAATAGGTTTCAATCTCCTTGCAACGTGAAATATAGAGAAATACATATAACGTATTATTTGGAAACTCAAACCCGATTGGATTATTGGACATGGTTTTTATCGGTTACCCATGATGACGTGACATTGGAAATCTGCAACGACCTATTTTTTGTTGCATTATATTGGTGCGATTGTTTTTATTTGCGATCTGATTCACATTCACTCCTCTATTAATTCTATTGTAATGATAAAAATAATGTGTGGAACAAGTTTCCCTCTGTGTAACCAGACTCTATTGAATTAAAGTTTGTCAGTCTAGTCAAATTTTAATTCAACCTTTATGATATGATAGTTAGGATGTGGATTTGGATTGACAATGGATTGAATATTGAGTAATTAGTCAATGTACAACCAAACTATGTATGCATGAATGGATTATGTCATTACCAGAAGTTTTGATAATCTCAGCATCCTTGCAAGATGTGCAAAACGTAAGAACTGTAGTAGCTGCAGATTCAGCTTTTTGTTATCGGGAAAGGATTTTAATTGTTATGTGCGTGCAGTCATCGTAATCCCTATTGAAAATCTATGGAATTAAAAATCCTATTTCAATTTCAATCTGCTCCTTTCGCTTTTATTTGACTGTTTTAATCGAGTTAACGTTACAAATAGGATCCGGATCCATTCTCAACAAAGTGTTTAGATGTTCATATCACGTCGAAGTAACCAAAACGAAAGATAAGGGTGTCCACAATAGAATTGTTGCAATATTGTTCTGTAGCCACTACTGGCTAGTATTAGTGTATATTTAGTTTATTTATGTGGCTACTCTTGTGTGTGGCTACTATTGTAGTTATGTACCTACTAAGGTATTCGCTACTATTGATTTAGTTACTATGGCACGCATGCGACAATTTTGTTTTTCAAATAGAAAAACGTATTTTAGTAATTGGTAGCATTTCCGTTAGAAATAAAAAGTATTAGAACAATTTGAAGAAATGAAATTATTCCGTGCTGCAACGAAATTACGGATGGGCAAGAATAGCAACGTTACGAAAATGCCATTTACATATAATTCAGCATGACGCCAGTTGTGAGCATCTTGAAATAAACAGAATCTATGCATAATGTATTAAGTATTGTGTTTGGAGACGTTTATTAATAACAGGATTAAATTATTCATCATCACATTGTCATTTTCCTTTTGTCTATCCGTGTTGCTTGTAAGATACGAGTCTAATGACATTATGAAGACCATAAAATAATGCTGCTTGAACTAGAATGAAATTAAATAGTTCATAAAATGTTGGGAGCGAAATAAATATGCCGACGTAGGACTATTTCAAATCAGCTACGTTGCAGTTTGCAATGATAAGATAGTTATCCTACACTTTTGTCGCAAAGGCAGACAGGCTACTAATACTAAGTACTGCTGTGTAGTGGTTTCAAGAAATCTAGCAGAACTCTTAATATTTTAAAACCATTGGCAGACTTGTAGTTGAACCTGGACCAAGCTCTGTGTTGTACTAAGACAACGAACCCTTTTTTATTATGCTTTTATTGAACCCAGAAAGTTTTACACAGTTTTAATAGGCTTGATTACGTACGAGCAGAGTGATTCACCGGCACGACAGCCATAGTCAATTGAAAATGGCTCCACTTCACGAACGTCTAAAGCTAATCAGTGAAAAACTACGGGAAATAAGATATTGTGTATGTGTTAGTGTTAATCTATCGTAGAAATTGATTCAAAATTAGTTACTATTCAAATAGTAGCATTAAAATGTAAAATTAGCTAATCTTGCGTTCGGCGACAATTGGGTAACGACAATTGGGTAAGCGACAGTTGGGTAACGACAATTGGGTAAGCGACAATTGG